>JACBKR010001344.1:0-43962 GCA_014218235.1 Colocasia esculenta | reverse complement strand
GTATTTGTTGCACAACCAACCAAGTAACAAATATTACTCTTTGAACAGTAGCAAAAGTAGCTGCCACATATAGACATCTAATTTAGAGGATGTCCTTTCCATTTATTGATGATTACTTTTCGGCTATTTGAGTTTCTTTCTCACAACCTTAAAAAATCTAGATATTCGTGTTCGAGGAGAAGATATCAAGCTGATAAAAGATCTAAAATTGTGTGATGAAAAGTCAAGAAAGAAACATTAATTTTAAATTCAATTAAAACCATGAGACTATATAATGCAAAGATATCGTTTTTCAGAAGCGCATGATTAAAGTGGTCATCAGGTTTTCAATTTCTGAATTTTATTGGTTCTTAGTTATTTGTTGAAAGAGCACGAGGACTTGCACTTGTGAGACAAAATGAGCAATCAAGGGGGGTTTCGGGTGTCATCTTTAAGGAAAACCCTTTGACATTCAAATCAAGGAGCCTACCAGAATATGGGAGGAAGGAGGAGGTTACAGGGATGATCTTCTTGGCCAATGATTTGTTAGGTTTGGAAGTCTTACTCACCGTGGCCAGAACGTCCCTTTTTAACCATCTATTGGGGCCATCTCAAGTGCATATCCCTATTTTTCTAGCCATGTAAACATGTCATAGGAGAGATAGAGGGGCTAATGCCACATAAAGAACTATGGGCGTGTCTCTCCTTCATCGCTATGTATGTAAACCATAGGGGAGTGGAGCTCACGTCACATGGATCATCATTCATCTTAGCAGATGAGAGGCATGTCTGCACATCTCACCTTCGTAGCTAGGCCCGCTTACATGGAGGGCCTACCAACCCCTTCTCGAGGAGCGCCACTCCTCCCCACCTCCACCCAATGACTCAAGACTCTGGAGAGGAAGGTATCAACTATCCATTGCAAGGCACATCATGCGGCCATCGGGAAAAATCCTAGTGTGACATAGGCCATCCAACGGAAGTGGAGAGCCATGTGCCATGAAGAGAGAGATTGTTATGTGGCCTAAGAGATCAAGGACTCAATGCTAGCGAGTCACAGAGTAGATGTCCTTTTGATCTAGGCTATCAAGCTGAGGCTAACCTTATCTAGTGTGGGATACTATTGTTGGGTCATGCTCGATATGGACTTGTCCTACCTCTGACCAAGCTACTAGGCCAGCTGAACCATAATGGGCCGACCCATTTTCCCCACCACAAATATGAATTGTGACTTCTTTAGATTATGATGTATAGGTGAAATACATATTGGGAATAAAATGTGTGACTAATTACGAATGTGGAAAACAATGACACATATTGTGGTGTGACTAGATCCACAAGGTTAAAGTTAGACTCGGACTCTGAGTCGGGTCTGACTGGGACTCTGGGTTGGAGATTAGCATCGAGAGTTAGACTCCAACCTAGACTATGGGATAGACATTAGGAGGAAGTCCTAATGGGATTAGGATACTGTTGGTGGGTCTCCTATATATAGTGGTTGTACCCCAGGGGGTGGTGATACACAACACTTGGGTCGTGACAGAGGTAGTCGGGTGTTTCGATCGTGTGCTTGATCACCACCCGGGGAGAAAGGTTTGCTTCTTCATGGTTAATTGAAAGAAGTATTTTCTCCGGTCTTCTTTGTTTGTCGTTTGTATGTGAACGTTGTTTTTTGGTTGAATTCCCAACATATGGAGCCCACTATGGGGATTTGACCGAAGGCGACATTCACGGAGCTCGGCATCAAAGGCAGCAACTACTGTTGGCGTCTTGTGGGGGTTGCCTCGGAGTAAGTCGGAGGCAGAACAGCAATGGTGGCCGCATCTGTCAACACTGGGAAGAAGTGCCAGGCGGTGCTTGAACGGCAGTAGCAGCAGAGCTACTGGTGAGCCCCGGCAGTGATGATCAATGGAGACGAGGCCAGTAGCAGCAGCAGTAGGAAGGCCACGGTGGTGGTAGAGTGACAACAGTGGAGCAGGACGTGGCTACAGCAGTAGCTGCAGCAACACGGTAGTAGGTGCGCCTGCAGTGTTCGCCGACAAGGAGGCTGGCGGCGACAGAATCCGTGGCTGCCGGCAAGGAGGCCGACATCGTTTGGGCAGTGGCCTGGAAAGTTGCAGCGGCTAGGGCTTCTTCCTGGCTTTCATTCGTGAGGAATAGGAAGGAGATTAAGGTGAAGAGAGAAATAATTTTTCAAATCATTGGATCCCAATTATTGGATTCGATTTAGGTCGGGTTTGTACCCAATTATTGTATCTAAAGTGTTGTTGGATCCAAGAACATTTGTTGGATATCTGGATCCAGGTGGAGCTTGGATCTGGAAACGGATCCATCTGTACCCATTTATGAGATCCATTTCACTGGTTTGACAAGTGGGCAATCTAATAGCTAGAATTATTTTGATCAGATCGGAGGCAAGTGGAGGTGGAATTGGGTGATCCAGAAGTCCATCCCTAAGTTTTCCAACGCTCTGGATGTGTTGAACGGTGTGGATCTGGCTAATTCTGCTCTAATTGGGAGGTTTGCATACGAGGGTGTGGAGATCGATAAGGATCACGATGATTGGTTGATCAAAGTTGATCGGGAGCATCGATGGCGAACACCGAGAGCACATGTCATAAGGTAGCAGCGAAGGTCGCGAGATTCTCCATAGAACCTTTCAATGGCTACAACGATTTTACACTATGGCAGTAGCATGTGAAGAACATCTTGACACGAGAAGGACTGGTGAAGGCTCTCAACAACAAGATGGAGAAACCAGATAAGCTATCAACTGAGGCATGGCAGGAGATGCAGGACTTGGCAAACAGTACAATTCAGTTGTTCCTGGCAGACAACACGCTTCGAGAGGTGATAGGCTTGGAAGATCTGACAGAAGTCTGGAAGAAGTTGGAGAACAAGTATAAGTCCACGTCATTGACAAACCGAAAATTTCTGAAAAAGAGACTATATGGCCTGAAGATTGAGGAAGGAGGAAGACTGGAGGCTCATCTAGATGACTACAACAAGATACTGACAGAGGTGCTTGCCTGAGACATGAAGATCAATGAAGAGGACAAGGCACTTCTCTTGTTGGCTTTGTTGCCTACATCATACGATCATATTGTGACTACACTAATATTCGGGAAAGATACACTCAAGATGGATGATGCAATTGCTTTGTTGCTCATGAACAAGTCACGAAAAAAGGGCAACAACGATCAGCATCGGGTGAGGGTGATCTTTTTGTTGTAGGTGGAGGTGAAGGGAGATCTGATGAGATGCAAGGGTCTAGAAAGAGCAAGGGGCGTTCCAAGTCACGAGCTTCCCGGACGTGTTCCTATTGTGACAAGGAAGGCCATATGAAGACGGATTGTCTAGTACGGGAAGAGGATGCTAGGTTGTGGAAAGAAAAAGGAAAAGAGAAGGAAGAGACATCTGCAATGGGGGTAGTTGGAGAAGACAATGAGGATGAGCTGGTCTTGTGCACGACATCTATATGTGATGGAAATACAGGTTGGCTATTAGATTCTGGTTGTTTGTTTCATGTGTGTTCGGATAGGGAGCAGTTTAGCACATATCAGACTTGTGATGGTGGCTCGATCCGATTGGCAAATGACATGGAGTGCTTAGTTGCCGGAGTTGGATCAGTGCGGGTTCGCATGTTTGATCGAGCGGTGCTTACATTGACAGAAGTCCGACATTTACCAGATCTAAAGAGGAACTTAATTTCTCTGGGTGTAAGACCCAGTTTCCCGGCTTCCGTCCGGTGTCGTGGGATGACTGGCCACTGACGCGTCCAGGCTGGGTGATGCGTTGGTGTCGCGTCGGGGGTGCCCGATGCAACAGTCATCCGTGTCGCGGTGAGCTTGTGGGTCGCGTGTTGGTCGCGCCCTGGTTCTCCGTCGTGTCTTGCTGTCGCGCCCGGTCAACGGGCCGTTACAGTGTTTTGTCGTGTTGCGCTGTCCAGTCATCTGACGCCTGTCAGGGTGGCAGGTGTGTCAGTACGGCTTGTCGCATTGTCGCGGCGCCCTTGTAGGGCGCGTTCTTATCGCGGTCCGTTGACCCGTCGCGTTAAGGTTCGTAACGTGACAGGGCAGTCCGTCACGTTCTGGTTGCCGAAGGTTAAAAGCCTTGGCCGGAGATCCCCCTCTCTCTCCTTCTTCCCTCTCCCTCTCCCTCTGGCAGTGCTCTGCCTCCCCTTCTCCCCTTTGTGTTTCAGGCGAGGAGGAGGGTCATGCGTGGTGCTGTGGCATCGTGGACCTTGCGTGGAGCGAGGAGGACGCGACCGTGCGCCGTGAAGGCCCTTCGTGGTTCAGTTCTTCGTAACTGGTAGGGATTTCTTGTGCCCTTCCCGATCCGGGTGGATTGGGAGCCCCTCGGGGTTTATAGATAGCTTTACTGCTTTCCCCATGCTCCCCTCCCCCTTGTGTTGTGTTGGATGGTTTGTGGGTGGCTCGGGATTGAGAATCCCGTTGGTCTGCCTCCCTGTTGGTGTCACAACGGCTCGGCGCGTCGAGACATCAGAGGAGGTGTCGGCTCGCTCGGGCGCGACCTTATCGCGACGCAGTTGGCGGTCGCGATAAGGCTGTCGCGTCGCGCTTCCCGGTCGCGATAGGATTGGTGTCGCGACACGTTTCTACTCGTCACAATAGGGCTATAGCAGTGCCCTTCCCAGTCGCGATGGTGTCACACCGGCCTTGGGGGTTGCGACAGTACCTATGTTGCCTTAGGTGTTTCCGTGGGCCCGGTTGTGTGTCGACGTGTGCCCCAGGGCAGGCTTTGCCCTTAGGACCTTCTGGTAGGGAACGCGGCTGGTTGCCTCGCTGCGTTCAGTGACGAAGGTGACACCTTCGTGGCCGTGTCCTGGCAGCAGTGCCAGGAGGGTCGTGTCTGCCTAATAATCGATTGATCGGCGGTCAATCGATTATTAGTAGAGCGACGGGTTTCCGTACTGTCCGGTGGTGTTCCGAGATTCTAGCCGTTTGTGCGTGCCTTGGTTGGCCGCGGCCCCTTTTGATGGTCCGTGCGTGCCTCTCGCTCGCTGGGCTTGTCGTGTGTTACAAGCCAGCAGTTCGACGTGGTTTTGTTGTGCTGCCCCGCCTATTCGCCTGGTGCTTGGCACTTGAGGGCTTGTCCCGTTCAGAGGTTGTCTCCATTTCCTGAGACCCCCATCCTCAGGAGCCTGTTTAGGGAGTACTCCGGCTACGAGCATGCTCGAGTTGGCAGCCCATGTGAGCGGACTCTGGAGCTGAGGGAAAACAAGGTTTGGACATCGGCGCTGAGTCGTTTGTAGAGCTCTCTTGTCTAGGTCTGGGACGCCAAGGGGTTCAGAGTGCTTTCCTGGCATAGACCAGATAGTCCCTTGTCTCACTGCCTCTCTCTGTGTTGGTTCCGGAGCCACGTAGTGGTGTCAGGCGTGAGGCCGCAGCTTGGCCAGGCTGCGGTGTTGCATGTGTTGTGTGTTTCTGTGGCGGCTCTGTCTCGCCCTTGTGCGGGGGGCAGAGGCAGGAGCTAGGCTAGCGTGCAGACTGCGGGTCCCCCTCTTGGCTACTAGCGGTGGTGGCTTGGTTACTGTTGTTGTGACAACATTTTTCTCACGACATTTCCGAGTGTTCCTCGTTGCCCTAGCTTGCACGACAATTTTAGCCTGGCTGTGCTTAGCTCCCGTGGGCGTCGTTGGTCTGGCCTTGGGTAGACCCGTGTTTCTGGTGGTTCCTGCTTCGGTGTTCTCTCGGTTCCGTGGTCTCATTCTTGGGTGCCAGCCCGTGATGGCACCGTTATGTGTAGCTTCCCGACCTGGCGGTGTGTCCGGGGTCCGGGGTGGTTCTGCTTGTGGGCCCTTGACCTTGTAGAGGTCTGAGGTGGCCGTGCTTGCGGTGAGACGTCGTTCTCACTTGGTTGTTCCGTGGTCTCGGCAGGTGAGCTGAGCACTGCTTCCGCTTTGTGCCCGACTCTGTTGGTTTCTACGGGAGTCGTGTGTGTGCCACGACCTTGGTTGGTGGTCGTGGCGTTGTACTGTTCTCTTCCGCTGCTTAGTAGTACCATGCTGTAGTTGTTCCTCGCTTTACAGCTTTCTAGTGTAGTTTCCTATTTTTGGAGTTCCTGCTGCTCTGGCCGGTGAGGTACTGGTAATCCCTACTGGGCCTTGTTCACGAGGCTCACCCCCCTACTACTTCCAGCTAGGCGCTCGTCGTCGCGGGAGCTCGGTGTCGGACGGGTTGTAGAGGCGGCTGTGGCGCCGTGTGTTGTTAGCAGTAGTGAGAGTGAGCGTTGTGAGTTCTTGTAGCCTGAGTGAGTTGAAAGCTGTGTTTTGCAAGTCCTCGGGGTATGCCCCTTAAGGACTGCACCTTTCTTCTTGCACCTGTGCTTTTGCTTAGGATGCGTTGTACAACCCTTTTGTATAATGTACAGATAATTATAGTTATTTGAACTCAGTACATATCTCACTAGACTTTTTCATATAACCCTTCCGGGTCTTCGGATCCGTGGTGGCAGTGTGACCCTCGGGGTCCCCGGCGAGGGGTCCGAGAGGTCGGGTCGTTACAGTTGGTATCAGAGCGAGGGTCTACTGAGATTTGTAAGGAGTTAATACCTATAGTTGTCCCAAAGGAAGGTACTAGTGCACTGCTGACACCGTCCGACTAGTGTTAGGCTTGTGCTTTCAAATGTTTTGCAGGTGTGCGGCTTCCCTGCATGATTCGTGCACATGTTGCAGGTTGCAGTTGTTGCTATGCCGCATGCGTGGCGAGTGTGGTTGCTCGGCGTGTTCATGCCATAGCGGCGCAATTGGCGCTGGACTCACTAGCAGTGGTCTTCCTTGTGTGGAGGACACTTGCGAGCCAGTCTAGGTGCGGTGCTCCTGGTCGTCTTCGGCACATTGAGCGTGTGTGAGTCGCGAAGGCTGAGAGAGCCTGCGTGTTGTGTGGCCTTTACCGGTGCTGGGTTGTTCCCCGTGGAACCTGTGGAAGGTGTCTCTGCCTTGTTGGCTACCCCTTTGTTGTGGGGTGTGTGTTGTCGTTGTTGCGTGTTTGGCCTCGTGTGCCTGTGCGCCGTTGTGCGCTATGCTCGGGACGCCGAGCTAAGCAGGTGCTTTGTGTGCCGTGTTGCACCACTAGTTGAGCGCTGCGACATTTATCTGTGGTCGTTGTCAGCCTGGCGCTGACTGGTTGTGAGCTCTGTTGAGGTGCTCCCGGAGTTCTTCTCTGTTGGTTCTGGAGGGAGTGAGGTTCCCCAGAACTATGTTGTGCTAGTTCTGGTTGCTGTTGCGTTACCCTGTGTTCTGGTGGAGGTTTCCCAGAACTATTTGTTGTTGTCCTGGTGAGTGTTTCTCTCAGCACTGTTTTGCGCTCGTTTCTGCTGTTGCCTTGGCTGGCGCATTCTGGCGAGTTTTTACAGAACGGTGCTTGGTGGTTATGGTGGAGGTTATCTCAGGACGGCTTGCGTTGCTTCTGCAGTTCTGTTGGCTGTAGTGTTCTCTCTGATGGTCCGTATTGTTTGGATTGTGCATTCTGGTGAAGGTCTTCCCAAGATCGCCCTTTGTCGCTTCTGGCGGAGGTTCTTCCCAGGAGTGCTCTGTGTTCATTTTGGGCCACCGTTGTGTTGCCCCTGTGATTCGAAGTGTGTCGTTTGGTTGGGCTGCGTTCTGGTGAGGTTCTCCCCAGAGCTGCTTCACGTTATTTCAGTTGTCCCTCTTTGTAGAGATGAGCTGTCGTTGTTTTCAGTTGGACTGTCTGCATTACAGTCTGCTTGGGCGTTGCCAGTCAAGGCATCGTGTGCTTGGCTGTGCATCTGGCTGTTGCGTTGGCCAGCTTGTCTCGTCGTTCGTTTCCAAGTTTTCTCGGCTGTGCTGGTGGACTTTGTGTGTCCCCGTGGCTCGAGTGGTCTGCTTTGTTCTTGCGCCCGGCGTGCTCTTGCAGATGATGGTCTGGTGAGTGTCGTGGTGCTCGGCTGGTTGTGCTTCGTATGAAAGTGTCAGTATCACGTTGTGGTTTAGCCTCTCGCGTGTGGAAGAGACTCGTGCGTGTCTCATTCCTTGCTTTTCGTCGGTTGCTCGGGGTGGTGGTGCTCCACTATGGTGTTGTGTTGCCGGGGTGCGCATCGTTGCGACCTTCTGGTGGAGTCACCTTCCCTGGAGTTGTTTTTGGGTCGAGTTGTTTGCTCCCCTCGTGCCGTTGTTTCTATATGGCACTGTTGGTCGGTGGACCTATTTGTGCCATTGCCATCGTAATGGTTTCTCGCTACCTGCCAGGCTCAATTCGGGGCATTGGGTCCCTATTGGTTTGGTGCGAGGTAGCATTATTTTCTTGTTGGGCCGCTCGTGTGATCGTTATTCTGCTGTGCATTGGTTTTTCGTGATTGGCTTGCTTGTGCAAGCATGTTCGTTGTATGCTCGGTGGTGCCTCGACTTGTGCCTTGGAGGCTTTTCTTGCAGTCGTTTTGGTGTTTGGCCTCTCTATCAGTCGTGATAGAGGTGGTGCTTCTTGCTCTTGCGCACTAGGGAGTTGCTGTGGTTTTCACTCCCTGTGTGGCAGAGTCGGTGCTCCGTGTTTTGTGTTCTTCTTGGAGCGTACGTGGTTGTTGCGCTCTTGAAGTAGTAGTTGTCGGCTTTCCGTGTGCTTCCGTTGTGGGTATCTGGTAGAGAGTCCCCTTCGGTGGGGCCCGTGTCATCTTAGGCCGTTGGTGCCACTGTGTGTGCTGTGTCTTGAGCATTTTCTCTGATGATTCAGGTTTTGTGCCTCAAGGGCTGGGGCCGACGTGGCCTGTTGCGCTCTTTTAGGCTTGCGGTTCTTGGCGTGTGGCTTTCGGTAGGCCTCCTGTGGAGAGTCCTTCCTGTTAGCCGTAGTATTTCTTTGGCCGCTGGTGCACCTAGTTGCACTTTGTTACTTTTGGTGTTTGTGTAGCACCGTGTGCTCGTGCTCGAGCGTTTTGGTTTTGTGCCATCTGGAGCCCTGGTGCATTGTGTTGTACCCTGGTTAGCTCCCGGTGCTTGTGATAGAACCATGTGTTGTGCCATGTGTCTGTTAGTGTGCTTCGTGCGTTGTTTCACGAGTTTGCTCGGTGTTGGAGGCTTCGAGTTTTCCGCCTCTAGGACACGTGTGCTAGCCTGAGTCTTGTGGTCGTACCATTACCGCTGTGGGGTGGCTGCTTTGCCTTGTCTAGGTAGCCCTATCGGTGGTACGCCAGGCTTTGGTCGTGACCTGTGTCCAGGTTTCCCCTCTCGCTTTTGGAGCGAGTGTGTTCGGTTGTGGTACCCTACTTCGGTCTAGGTCTCTCTGAGGTCAACATGTTGACCTCGACCTCTGCGGTTGTTTTTCTTCCCATGTGGTTGTGCGTGGCGTTGGTGGGTCTGGAAGCCGATGGCAGAGTCTCCTGTCAGTTCGTCCGGTGACAATGAGGCCTATCGGCTTATGGTACTCGACCATGTGGTTTGTCGACATTGGGAGGTGTCCGGCTCTGGCTTGACCTCAAACGTCTTCCGAGCTTCCGTCGCGGTCTGCCACGTTGTGGAGCATGTGACTCCTAGTTTTTGTGGCTCCGCGTGCATTTGGTATCCTTGTTGGACCACGAGGAAGGTCTAGGTGAGACCTAATGGTGACAGTGGATGCCATTTTTACGTGTTGAGGGTTCTTCGCATGCATTTGGTATCCTTGTCGGACCACGAGGAAGGTCTGGGTGAGACCTAGTGGTGATAGTGGATGCCGTTTTTGCGTGTTGAGGGTTCTTCGCGTGCATTTTCTATCCCTGTTGGACCGCAAGGAAGGTCTGGGTGAGACTTAGTGGTGACAGGGGATGCTGTTTCATGTGTTGAGAATTCTCTGCGAGTGTGTCCTTACTCTGGTTGTGTCTCTCGCGTGGCTACTCGGTCGAGTGGTGACCGATGCTAGCTGCGGCTCGTGGCGTGAGACCATTTTTTCTCAAGTGTTGTGTTCGACTCTCCGGTGTTTTCCCTTATGGTTGTCGGCAACGATGTACTCCGTCAGGTCTTGCTGGCGACGGAGTGCGTTGCTGACCGGTGTTTCTCGTGTTGCTGCCAGCAACTGCGCTCTCTGTCGGGTTTTGCTGGTGACAGAGTGGGTTGCGGGGAGTTGGGTCACCATAGTGAGGTCTGTTGGTGACTGCAATTTTGAGGATTTCGGTTGACATTTTCTACTGTTCGGGCCGGACTGGCGTCGCTCGGCACGTGGGGTTGTCGTTCCGTTTGGGTGCCCCACGTGTGGCTGGAGTGAGCTGTCGGTTCCTCGGCTTGGTGCTCCCAGAGTGTTGGAGCATGTTGTGAGCCGATTTTTGATTCTATGCTTCCCGTGTGTTGGAACCCGTGATGTGAGCCGTAGTTTTTCGGCTTTGTGTGCCTTGCGTGTTTGGCTGTGCGTTGTCGCCACAAGGAAGTCGTGTTGAGACTTAGTGGCTTTTTTGCGTTGGTCTTACGTTTGCTCCCTGTGTTTTGTTTCGTGCCTCGAGATCTTTTGGGCTTGTCCTAATTTTTAGGACGAAATTGTCTTAAGGGGGGTAGGATGTAAGACCCAGTTTCCCGGCTTCCATCTGGTGTCGTGGGATGACTGGCCACTGACCCGTCCAGGATGAGTGATGCGTTGGTGTCGCATCGGGGGTGCCCGACGCGACAGTCATCTGTGTCGCGGCGAGCTTGTGGGTCGCGTGTTGGTCACGCCGTGGTTCTCCGTCGCGTCTTGCTGTCGCGCTCGGTCAACGGGCCGCGACAGTGTTTTGTCGTGTTGCGCTGTCCGGTCGCCTGACGCCTGTCAGGGTGGCATGTGTGTCAGTACGGCTTGTCGCGTTGTCGCGGCGCCCTTGTAGGGCGTGTTCTTATCGCGGTCCATTGACCCATCGCGTTAAGGTCCGTAACGTGACAAGGCGGTCCGTCGCATTCTGGTTGCCGAAGGTTAAAAGCCTTGGCCAGTGATCCCCCTCTCTCTCCTTCTTCCCTCTCCCTCTCCCTCCGGCGGTGCTCCGCCTCCCCCTCTACCCTTTGTGTGATTCAGGCGAGGAAGAGGGTCATGCGTGGTGCTGTGGCATCGTGGACCTTGCGTGGAGCGAGGAGGAGGTGGCCGTGCGTCGTGAAGGCCCTTCGTGGGTTCGGTTCTTCGTAACCGGTAGGGATTTCTTGTGCCCTTCCCGATCCGGGTGGATTGGTAGACCCTTGGGTTTATAGTTAGCTTTACTGCTTTCCCCATGCTCCTCTCCCCTTTGTGTTGTGTTTGGATGGTTTGTGGGCGGCCCGGGATTGAGGATCCCGTTGGTCTGCCTCCCTGCTGGTGTCGCGATGGCTCGGCGCGTCGCGACATCAGAGGAGGCGTCGGCCCGCTCGGGCGCGACCTTATCGTGACGCGGTTGGCGGTCGCATTAAGGCTGTCATGCCGCGCTTCACGGTCGCGACAAGATTGCTGTTGCGGCGCATTTTTGCCCGGTCGCAACAGGGCTATCGCGGTGCCCTTCCCCGTCGCGATGGTGTCGCAACGGCCTTGGGGGTCGCGACAGTACTTGTGTTGCCTCAGGTGTTTCCGTGGGCCCGGTTGTGTGTCGGCGTGTGCCCCAGGGCAGGCTTTGCCCTTAGGACCTTCTGGTAGGGAACGCGGCTGGTTGCCTCCCTACGTTCAGTGATCGAAGGTGACACCTTCGTGGCCGTGTCCTGGCAGTGGTGCCAGGAGGGTCGTGTCTGCCTAATAATCGATTGACGGCGGTCAATCGATTATTAGCAGAGCGACGGGTTTTCGAACTGTCCGGTGGTGTTCCGAGGTTCTAGCCGTTCGTGCGTGCCTTGGTTGGCCGACGACCCCTTTTGAGGGTCCGTGCGTGCCTCTCGCTCGCTGGGCTTGTCGTGTGTTACAAGCCAACAGTTCGGCGTGGTTTTGTTATGCTGCCCCGCCTGTTCGCCCGGTGCTTGGCACTCGAGGGCTTGTCCCGTTCAGAGGTTGTCTCCATTTCCTGGGACCCCCATCCTCGGGAGCCTGTTCAGGAGTGCTCCGGGCTACGAGCATGCTCGAGTTGGCAGCCCATGTGTAGCACTCCGGAAATTTTAACTATATAAAGATTTGAATAAATGGAAATAAATAATTTCCATAATATCAAAGTATTTAAAACATACAAATCATTATCGTATGTGCTAAAACACATCGAAAAAATCCGTAAAATTATTAATCAACCCCACACATTATTCCTAATGTTCCACAAAGAAATTTATGTCAAGAAAAATCAGATTAGCCAAGTTTAAAGTGCTTTATGACTTATTATCGTAATTCATGAATAAGTCGAAAAATCATTATCACACATACGTGGATGAGTCAGAAAATTAAATAAAAATCATATACGGACTTCAAATAATATCCTCTAATGACCCATTAAGAAATTTGGGTCAATAAAAATCATTTGGGCTAGGTTTAAGAGTTAGTGTGACCGATTATCCAAACTAGGAAACAAGTCGGAAAGCGGTTACACGAAAATACGACGCAACCATAAATTAATAAAAATGTTGGGGAGACTTCCAACATTATATATTGATGACCCATTATCATAATTGGGCCAATGGACCACATATGACACAAAAATCAAATGAAGCAAGAAAATGCATGGAAATGTGTAGCTTAAATAAGCTGAAATTAGAAAGAGGCAATTAGAGTTGAATTGGGAAGAGATCTTGCACTCTTGGCAACCCAAATTCGTGCCTACCCACCCATGGAGGTTGATTGATGGCCAAGACTCTCTAATGGAGGGAGAGATCTTCAAATTTTGGAAAGACACAAGCCAATCCCGCAACCCTTCTTTCCTAGTTACAATAGGACTCCTAAATACCTTGGTTGCTTAAATACTCTTCACCCAAACCCTAGGGACGAGTTTACAACTTGCGGGGGTCATGTGGAGGAGCTCTTGGGGCTGGGGAGCTGTGGATCGACCACAAGAAGGACATCTTCTTCCCCCGTTCGTCTGCTGCAACCTGCACAAACTGTCCACTTGAAGCCGATCAAAGGTAGGCCAAACCTAAACCAAACCTTGCAAGGCTTATACCCCTGGAAAGAGGGTCAAGTCTACGTACTAACCCAAGTGGAATGCCTAAATGCCATGCAGTATACACAGAATATTAAGCGTTTTCCTCCAAGTGGTCTGAACATGGGGTTTCTTTAAAAATGGGACTTCTTCAATCCAGAAGGTAGGTTTTCTCGGGAAAAAACTTAACATATCCTATACCAATGTGTAAAGCTGCAAGTTAACTTTCATTTCCCACTAGTTTCATCGAATTCCAATGAGTAGAGTTTGAGTTATAAGCGTTTTCCCCAAGTCACGCACTGTCAGGTTTTTTCTGTTCTTTATATGTTGCATGCGATTTGAGACCGAATTAGAGCAAACTCACAACATGAAAGTTTTTCTACTAGTTGTCGTCGTCATGTCTTGTGTTGAATGTTTTGTCTGAATGTCAATAGGTAGAGAGGTATAAGCATGGTAAGAGGGTCACTACATGAAACTACATTTTTCAGGTTGCACTTGGCTTTTATGTTGTGTTTGACTTGATTAAAGCCTATCGAAACCATCCTGGTTTTCTAATTCCGATTTACTGGAAGCACCCTTGCATGTCTAGGTTGGTTTAAAACTAGTTTCGTGATTTTTCATGCACTATACAATTTGTTCTTAATTTTAGAACAACCTTGTGTCAAAATAGGGAAAGTCTGGTCCGCAATCCAAAGCATTGTCCTTTCTTTGGCAGACGTAGGCCAAGGACCTGAGAACATGATGGCTCGATAGGCCGCGTTCTTAGGCAGATTGTGACAAGAATTTCGTCGCGATCTGATCGCGACCGGACCACCGTCGCGACCTGACCTCCGGGTCTGACAGCCATGTCGCCTTCTTCATAAGCACCCGTCGCGATCTGCCTGCCTGATCAGATAAGCCTGTCACGATCCTTACAAGGCACTGTCGCGATCTGATCTGACCCCTTCACGACCCTTACAAGGGTCCGTCGCGATCTCAGGATTTTTACATAAAACCACATGATTTCTTGCAAATCTAACTGTTGTACCTGAGGTTTGTTTAATATAATTCACAGGTCTTAGGTCTTATCATTTCATGATGGTTATTTAATGGCTTAAAAGTGGTTAAGCCATTTAAAAGTTTATATTACATGAAGGATATTCTAATTGCTCTTTAAATGTTATGATCCATTCATGCAACTTGTGATTCAATCTTTCCATTATTCTACCATGTTTTAAATGATAATTATTATTCTTAAAACCTTGCAACCCATATGTAGTAAATGCATTGTTCAATTCGTGCCATCATGTTAAGTGTTTTCCGCAAGTTTAAAACCAATGGTTGTGGATTGAGATGTGTACATCACTACACACTTGCACTGTTAGGCAGCCCTTTCTTGAGAAATTGGAAACTCTCTACCGGTCATTCCGAATCGGTAGACTAGCGACCTTTTCTCCAAGACCTCCGTAAATCTTCTCTGACCATGGATTCCCACATGGCCGACGAGTTGGTTGTACCATTGAAGTTCCCTGGAGATAGCGTGCACTTCCTTTCTCTTCTTGTTCTCGTGAGTGTGATTTACAATCTAGACTAAAGCTATTAATGTAAAGATTAAATTAAAGTATAATTCATACTGTAATGCTGCCAAATTTATCTCTTGACCATTGTTATCATGAAATCATGTTCAATTACTTATTACTTGTTCCCATCATCATCATGAACATGACGTTACACATGCTACATTTTGAAACTCTCACTGGCCATTATTAATGACTGTGGGTATCTACATTTAAAATTTTACATGAGATGCTGACCGGGCACGGCGAGTGTCCAAGGGCTCCAGTCTAGCCCCAATGACGGAGGGTCATAAATATACTGTTAACCATGGGGTATAATGATTACTGGCGTTGCATCTGTGCTGGGAGTCTTGCTTGCTTGTTGAATGATAGATACAATAACCACATACACGTGTCCTAGTGTACATTCTTGATGGATCTTTTCTTGATGTACATTAGTGTCTACGTGCCTGATTAGTGTTACATGATCGTGCTCGTGAGTGCTTGCTTGCTTGCGTGATATGGCCATACCGCATTTATTGCAATTTACATGATATCTTGCGTGCTTGTTACAAACTCACTTTTGACAATACATTGCTCATTATATTCTTGCTCTATCACAATCACTCTCTCTCTAGCTTGTTCATGTATCATGTTTTAATGAGTTTTATTCATACACGTATATCATGACATTCATCGTACTTACCTAGTTCTAAATTGCTAATCACTTATATCATTGCCCGCACATTGAGATATAAATCTTACTGGGCTAGTTTGCTCATCCCTACTTTTACTCAATCTAGGTGACTATGAAGTTCAAGAGGAAGAGCAAGTCGAGGATGGGAATGCGTCCGAGTGAAGAGCGTTCCAACTATGAGTCTAGTTATAGTAATTTGCTTTGAGAGTTAGAACATGTAGTAGGAAGTGAGGAGTATTCTATACTTTTCCTTTTTATTGAGTCTAGTCCTGTTATCCCATAGTCTAAGAGTTGCAATAGTTCCATTTTGAATACAATAAGTTGAGATTTGAATAAAAGATTAGTTGAGTTCAATATTTGGGCCCTATGATGATTTATGTTGTTATACATTTAGTGCGTGCTAGCTAGAGGCTTATTTACCGACTGTTCATGTCTCGGGTTATCGTCTCAATTATATTCCAAATTAATAATTTATATCCACTGCGTAATTCTCGGGACGTGACAGTTTAGTGGTATCAGAGGCTAGGAATACCAAATAGGATATATGTCTTAGGAATAGGAGATACCTATGGAACCTAGGTCATGGAAATTAAATACAGTACCCGGTGAGAATGGGTAGAGACTGGGAATATGTTAGCAAGAATTAAACACTCCTACCCATTGACTCTGATAATGTATCTAGAGACATTAATTGGTTTCCATCCTTTTCTCAGGAACCCTCATAACTCTTGCACTCAACTGCAATGGCTCGCAACCAATGGCAAGCTATGCAAGAAACAGTAGCTGGATTGACTCAGGCCCTGCAAAATGTGGTTTAGGTTGGAAATCAGGCTGCTGCAGTTAGAAATGGAGCCGGTGATCTGCACCGCAATTTTAGGAGTTTGAACCCTCCTCGTTTCTCTGGATCCCCTGATCCGGACGAAGCAGAGAACTGGCAGGAGGAGATAGAAAGGATCTTCCAAGTCATGCAATGCACTAACAGGGAGAAGGTGGTACTGGCCACTTTTCAATTCACTAAGTATGCTTGAGCATGGTGGAAGGCCACATTCGGCCCACCTGCCTAATGTTGGCGAACTGGAGTGGGCCGGATTCCTAGAGATATTCCGGGGAAGTAGTTCTCTGAAAGAGTCAAGGAAAGAAGGCAGAGGAGTTTGCCGCACTAAAATAGAAAGGAATGTCCGTGGCTGAGTATGAGGCTCAGTTCGCGCGTCTTGCTGTGTATGCCCCACACTTGGTGGGAACTGAAAGACTTAAGGCAAATCGGTTCATGGATGGGCTCAGGCCCATGTTCATTGAAAGGCTCGGACCACACAACATTCAAACCTACACTGAGATGGTCCAAAGCTCAGCTGGTAGAAGACACCATGGCCAAAGTAGAGGGCATGAGGGGTAAGGACAACTCCAAGCCGATCTTCGTCAAGAGGGAGCACCTAATATTGCTCCAACTTTTTGTAGCAACACGTCAACAACAACAAAAGAGTCGAATGCCGGAATGGATGTTGCTGGAGACAAGAGAGTCAAAGTGGAAGGTAGGCAGTTGGCTGAAAACTGCAAATTCTGTGATAAACCGGGCACCGAGCTGAAGAATGCTGGAAGAAGCTCGGGGCATGCTTGAGATGTGGTGGTCGTGACCACTGTATTCCTGACTGTCCAATGATGAAGGACCAACCAGGCAAAGCCCCGAATGTACCACGAAGTCAAGGACGCCTTAATACTGTCCTAGAAGCTGACCTACCCAAGGAAGGGGGTATGGTGGAATGTACCATTTTCATACACTCGCAACCTGCATTTGTGCTTATTGATACTAGAGCTGCATATTCATTTATTTCCACCACATTTGCTGCAACTCTACCTGTCAAATCTGTACCCTTGAAATCCAAGATCACTGTAGCTTCTCCACTAGGCTCAGAATCTGAACTCACTCACTACTTGCCGAAATGCGAAACTATAATTGGAGGACACAATCTCCCTGCCGACCTTATCTGTTTAGACATGAAGGGTTATGATGCCATTTTGGGTGTCGATTGGCTAATTGAATATGATGCTGATATAAACTGTCGCCATAGGAGGGTCACTTTTAAAAGACCAAACCTTCCAACTCTATCACTACTTGGCACCCGTTATCACAAACACCCTATCTTGATATCCTCCCTAAAGGCTTCTAAGCTGATCAACCAGGGTTGTGATGCTTTCCTAGTTTCCATCTTGGCAACTGAAAAGAAGAAACCAACCCTAGAAGACATTCCAATAGCCAGGGACTATCCTGATGTATTTCCAGGAATTACCTGGTATACCACATGAGCGGGAGGTAAACTTCACCATTGAGTTACTCCCTGGGGCAGCCCCTGTTTCAAAAGCTCCGTATCGCATGTCCCCTGTTGAATTGCAGGAGTTGAAAAGACAGATCCAAGAATTCTAGACCAGGGTTTTATTAGACCTAGCACATCCCCGTGGGGAGCGCCAGTGCTATTTGTCAGAAAGAAGGACGGGACAATGAGGCTATGCATTGATTACCGTCAGTTAAACCAGTTGACAATAAAGAATAAGTATCCACTGCCCCGCATCGACGAGCTGTTTGACTAGATCTCCAGTGCACAATATTTCTCCAAGATAGATCTAAGATCAGGCTACCATCAACTAAGAATAAAGGAGGAGGATATTCACAAGTCTGCATTCCAGAGTAGATATGGTCACTATGAGTTCGTGGTCATGTCGTTTGGTTTAACAAATGCTCCAACGACTTTCATGCAACTTATGAGCAATATTTATAGGCCATACTTGGACCAGTTTATAGTGGTGTTCATTGATGACATCCTTATTTACTCCAAATCCAAAGAAGAACACGAGGAACACTTGAAGGTTGCTCTGCAAGTGCTCAGAGATAATCAACTCTATGCTAAACTTAGTAAGTGTGAATTCTGGATGGAGGAAGTGTCTTTCCTTGGTCACATCATATCCAAGGAGGGAATCTCTGTGGATCCATCTAAGGTGGAGGCGGTAAAGAACTGGGAAAGGCCGACAACTGTGTCGGAGATTAGGAGCTTTCTGGGGGTAGTTTTGAAGTATACACCGATGCATCCGAGATCGGCCTTGGCTGTGTGCTGATGCAAAATGGGAAAGTTATATGCTACGCATCCAGACAATTGAAGAAGCACGAGGATAATTATCCTGTACATGATCTGGAGCTAGCTGCTGTAGTCTTCGCTTGAAGATATGGCGTCATTATCTATATGGTGAGAAATTCATTGTGTTTTCTGACCATAAAAGCTTGAAGTATCTGTTTTCTTAGCAGGACTTGAATATGAGACAGCGGAGGTGGTTGGAGTATCTCAAAGACTTCGACTTCACGATCCAATATCATCCAAGAAAAGCAAATGCTGTGGCAGATGCTCTAAGTAGAAAGCCAATGATCACATTGTCAAGTTTAATGGTGGACGAATGGAAGTTGTTAGAGGACTTCGCCAAATTAATATTGATGCTGACATCAAAGAGAAGGGATGCCTTGTTGCTAGTGTTAGAGCACGACCTACACTATTGGAGGACATCACAACACTCCAAGATAATGACCCTGTACTTGTGGAGATTAAGGCTAATCTAGACCAAAGGCCGGATTTCTCATTAACTGAAGATGGAAGACTATTGTTCCGGGATCGAGTCTATGTACCGACCATGCAGAGACAAAGAAAATGATCATGGATGAGGCTCACAAGACTAGGTATACCATTCATCCTGGAACTACCAAAATATATCAAGATTTGAAAAGAAGCTTTTGGTGGCCTAATATGAAGAGAGAGGTGGCGGAATATGTCGCCCGATGCTTAACTTGTCAAAGGGTCAAGGCAGAACACTTGCGACCCACAGGTAAACTCAAACCCCTAGAAATCCGGCATGGAAATGGGAAGGTATAGGGATGGACTTTATTTTCGGACTACCCAAATCTAGAGGTGGATTCGATGGTATCTGGGTTATTGTCGACCGCTTAACTAAGTCGGCTCACTTCTTGCCAGTGAAGAATAAGTGGTCAGTAGATGTTCTGGCTACATTATATGTGAAGGAAATAGTCAGATTACATGCAGTACCGATGTCTATCGTATCTGATAGGACCCTAGGTTTACATCCAACTTTTGGAAAGGACTGCACTACTCCTTGGGATCTAAACTAAACTTTAGCATGGCTTTCCATCCACAGACAGATGGTTAGATGGAGAGAACCAACCAGGTGATTGAAGATATGCTTAGAGCATGTGTCCTAGATTTTGGAGGTAACTGGCACGAACACTTACCTCTTGTGGAGTTCGCCTACAATAATAGCTATCAAGCTAGCATTCAAATGGCACCATTTGAAGCACTCTATGGCAGGAGTTTCCGATCTCCAATATGCTGGTATGAAGTTGGCGAAAAACAAATGCTAGGACCAGAAATGATAAGGGAAACCACAGAGAAGGTAAAGCTTATTAAAGAAAGAATGACAGTGGTACAACAAAGGCAAAAGGCATGTGCAGATAATAGAAGAAGAGACCTGGAGACTGAGCATGTATTCTTGAAAGTGTCTCCAGGCCGTGGGATCAGGCGATTTGGCATTAAAGGCAAGTTGTCACCAAGGTTTGTCGGGCCTTTCGAAATCCTTGAAAGAATCGGCGAGGTGGCATATCGTCTCACTTTACCACCACAAATGGATGGAATACACAATGTGTTCCACATATCCATGTTGAAAAAGTACGTACAGGATCCGTGGCATGTCATAGAATATGAGCTCCTGGAATTCAACAAAGACGGAACATATCAAGAGAAGCCAATTAAGATCGTGGACCGGGAACTGCACAATTAAGGAACAAGATCATCCCACTGGTAAGAGTTAGATGGAATCAACGCATGGATGAAGATGACACGTGGGAAACCGAGGAAGCAATGTGCTAAAGATACCCAGAGCTATTCGTGTAGCACCCCGGAAATTTAGTGATTTAAAAATTTTAGAAATAAAGGGGGATAAATAAATTCCGCAATTATCGAAATGATAAAACTTACGTACTATTATCGTACGAGAGAAAACACATCGGAAAATTCCGTAAAAATTATAAGTCAACCCTAAATATTGTCCCTAAGTGTTCCACGAAGGAATTTGCGTAACAAAAAATCTGATTGGTCGAGTGTACGTCACACGTGACCAAGTTACCCGAATTAGGAAACTAAGTCGGAAAATTGTTAACACGGAAAAATGACCCAACCATAAATTAAATAAACATATTGGAGAGACTTCCAATATCATGTATTAATAACCCATTAACAAGATTGGGCCAATGGAGCACATTTGGCCCAAGGATAAAATTGGGACAAGAAAATACCCAGAAATTCGTGTATGTAATTATGCAATAATTAGGGAGGGCAATTTAGGGTTAAAATTAGGGTGATTAGTCATGTAAGGTAAGCCAAAACTGGACCTAACCCTAAGAGGAGGTTTCCTAAACCGTTGCTACCTCTTTGGGTGAGAGAATCCCAGATTTTTGGAAAGTAGGAAGCAGAATTCACAGCCCCCTTTCCTAGTCCCATTGGGACATGAATTGGAACTCTAAAACTATAAGGACTCCTCACAAAACGTTTAGGGAAGGGTTAGCAATAAGTTGGGGTCGTGAGCAGCAAGGTTGGAGTGCTGGAGGAGTGGAGAACGGCTGGGGAAAATGTGGTATTCCTCAACCTCGCTCTGCATCAACCCAGAAATCTGCAGAGAGTTATTAGCATTCAAAGGTAGGTGTTCTCAGGACAAGATTAAAGAAAACCAACACCATCATGTAGTTCTTTGAGTCTAGGTTCATTTGCACTTGGTTTGACTAATTTTCATGGAGTATACATTGTGTATTCGTAGTTGTCCCTAAGTCTCGCACAATTAGGGCTTTTCCTGTTCTTCTTATTATGCACATGATTTAATGCCAAATTAGACTAAACTTCCTTCATGAAAGTTCTTCTAATCGTAGTCACGATCATCTTTTATGTTGGATGTTTTATCCAAAAGTCTTTCTTTAGAGAGTTATAGGCATGGTAAGGGAGTTATTGCATGATACTGTGATTTCGGGCTGCACTTAGCTTTATGTTCTTCATATATTTCTTGGGATTTGAGACCGAATTAGATTAAACCCTCAACATCAAAGTTCTTCTACTAGTTGTCCTCGTCATATTTCATGTTGAACATTTTATCTAAATGTCATTCGTTAGAGAGTTATAAGAGGAGTAAGTAAATCACTGCATGAGATGTGTTTTCGGGTTACCCTTGACCTATATGTTTTCTGGGAAGGCCTCTAGTGTCGACACTACCTGATCTAGTGTCGACACACTGTCCCAATTTGCCCAAAAGGTGTTCTTGGAAGGCCTCTAGTGTCGACACTACTTGATCTAGTGTCGACACACTGTCCTAGATTGGCACAAAAGGTTTTCTGGGAAGGTCTCTAGTGTCGACACTACCTGATCTAGTGTCGACACTACTTGACCAGTTCTGCATTATTTTGCCTTGTGTTTGAAGCATTGTGTCGACACCAGTAAGGGGTGTGTCGACACTACCCTTGCAAAAAAATTGCATATTTTGGGTCTGATCATTACATGATGTCTACTAGCATGTGCATGATGTTATATAGTTTGCATGGACCTAAAAGAAATCAACCCATTGAAAAATGGTAATGATACGAATATGATTCTAATGTGTAATTGTGATTGTCCTTATGTTCATTGGATTATCTTGTGATCTTTCCTATTGTCAATTGAAATGATAAGAAATTGTTGTGAATATGGGGATGAATACACGTTAGTATGGACTTGTTAGTGAAGTTAATATCATGATTTACATATGAGTTCAATAGTTACATGCTTTCCGGTGTTCCATTAATTATTTGTCCATATGCATACATGCTAAGAAAGATCTGTGACTCGTCACTTACACATTTGCACGAGTAGGCACACCCTTCTTGGGGAATTGGGAGCTCTCTGCCGGTTATTCTGAATGGTAGACTAGCGACATTTTCCTTAAGACCTCCGTAAGTTTTCGCTCTCTATGGATCTCCATATAGATGCCGAGCTGGCTGTACCATGAAGTACCCTGGAGATAGAAAGCACATGTCCTGCATACGATCTGTCTTTAGAAACATCCTCATGTCAAGACATTAATGGATTATGAAACATGATACGTCGTTATACTGCCTTTTGTTCTCTTGAGCTAGTTGTCATACCATGACTCTATGAATGATCATGTTCCTTTTACTATGAGCTTGTCATTGAAACTCTGTGGCCATAATATGAATATGTTTGTTCGGCACAACGTGGGACTTCGGTCCATTTGACCAATGCCGATGCAATAGGGGCCCTGTCTGGTCCTGGGGAGGAGCGCCCCAACGTACTTATTAACCGCGGGAGTATGGACTCTTGGTGCTTGGCATAGCACAACGAACATGCAAGATTGTGAAAATGTGCCTTTGTTTGATATGATAAGTTTGATCTGATGTGATATGATAAGATTTGATATGATACGTCTGATCATGTGAACGCATGATATCTGTTTGAATATGGCCAATCTCTTTTGATACGATTCTACTCTTGAAATATCTGTCCATTGTATATGCAACTCGACATGTGATCTGAAATGATACCCGTTCTACTCTGCTATTCAATCTGTTAGTATTGCATGCATTGTCATCATATACATGTTCATATCTTGCCTAATTAAAATGTTAATCACGTATATTAGTGCCCGCACAATATTGAGATGTAAATCCTACTGAGCTAGTTCGCTCACCCTATCATCTTGCCCCTTTTGTGGTAGTGATGAGGAACCAGTGGAGTCCGATGGGCCAGGCAAGAGTGATGATCACCCGCTATATGAGGAGTTGACAGTTTAGAAATAGACATTTGAGTAGTCGATGTATTAGAGAAACATTGTTATTTGAATAATGAAACCTTTTCAGTGAGTTCTTTCTATGTAAGGTTTTAACTAGTGGATGAAATGGAATAAAGAGTACCTTTGATGTGTTATTATGATCTGAAATGTGTGGTTATATGTAATTGTTACTCTGCGTTACTCAACTGTGATACGTCTATTTGTATCGTTCACGCCTCCGGTATTTATTCCGCTGCTAAATATCGGGGCGTGACAGTTAGTATCAGAGCCCTAAACTTTAGGGTCCAAGGGAATAGGAACATAGGATGAAACTAGATCACACGAGTCAAAATCTGTCGTACCTAATGTGAGCTTGGGTAGAACCATGGGAATGGAAGTCACATATGATATATTTAGATGACTGACTCATATTATTATCTTGAAGGTATTTATTACCTCAATGGCCACTGAACATGCCCAGGCTAGGAGCATGCAACAAACAATACAAAACTTGACTCAAGCTATCCTGCAAGCCACCCAGGGTGGAGGTAACTGCGGAGCCGGTGATCTCCATCGGAATTTTCGGAATATGGATCCGCCTAGGTTTGAAGGGAGTACTGACCCAGATGTTGCTGAACACTGGGTTAAGGAAATTGAAAGGATATTCAGGGTCATGCAATGCACAGACCAGAACAAAGTACTGCTGGTGGCTTTCCAATTGGAAAAGGATGCCAGGGCATGGTGGGAGTCGGTAGAAGCAACACTGAATGGCCAGCAACTAACATGGGCTCAGTTCATTGAGCAATTCAACACCAAGTACTTTCCTGAGAGGGTCCAGGAATGGAAAGCAGCCGAATTTGCGGCTTTGAAGCAGAGAGGGCTCAATGTGGCCGAGTATGAGCCCCAATTCTCTCGTCTGTCCTGATATGCTGTTCACTTGATTGGGACAGAAAGGATGAAGGCGAAATGCTTTCTGAATGGCTTGAGGCCCCAGTTCATCACTCAATTGGTGCCAATGGACATTCAAACCTATGCTGACATGGTAAAGAAGGCTCAGTTATTGGAAGATGCCATGGAGACTGCCGAAAGAATTAAGGGAAAATTCGTGAAAAGGGAGCAAGTGTCTTCTACAGGAAGGTATCAGCCGACCAGTGGGAAGAAAAGGCCCAATGGTGGAGTAAATGAACCAGCTGATAAAAAGCCAAAGGGGTTAGGTAAGCAGATAGTGGTGACATCGGGAGAGAGGTGCAAACATTGTGACAAAGCTGGTCACCGGTCTGAAGAATGCTGGAGAGCGCATGGGAGATGCCTGCGCTGTGGTAGTCATGACCATAGGATCTGGACTGCCCAATGCTGAAAGAACAAGCCCCTCAGGACAAGCGTCCGAATGGACAGAAGAGGCAAGGCCGCTTGCAAGCTATTCAGGAACCTGAAGCTGCTGAAGAAGGAGGTATCGTGGAAGGTACACTTACTATTCTTTCCCGACCCGCATATGTTCTCTTTGATATGGGAGCTACGCATTCCTTTATATCTCAAACATTTGTTGACACCCTACCTATGAAACCCGTCCCAATGAAATCCGGAATAGTTGTGTTAACCCCGATTGGTCCTGGCACCAATCTTACAAACCATATACCATCTAGTGAAGTGATGATTGACACCCAAAACCTACCTGCAAATTAATATGCATGGACATGGAGGGGTATGATGTGATACTTGGAGCAGATTGGTTGTCTGAACATGGGGCTAGTATCAACTGCAAGAGAAGTCGGGTAACCTTAAGCCATTACCCAAAACTAGTGTTCACAGGGGATAGAAACCGCAGGAGATTGTCACTTATCTCTGCATTACAAGCCAAGAGGATGTTGAGGAAAGGTTGTATGGCCTTTCTGGCTGCTGTTGTCATCACAAGGAAGGAAGTCAAAGTTGAGTACATCCATGTTGTCAGCGAGTACGCTGACGTTTTTCCAGAAGACTTGCCAGGAATTCCTCCTGAGCGAGAGGTCGATTTCACCATCAAGTTGGTCCCTGGAGCAGCACCAGTATCTAGGGCACCATATAGAATGTCTCCCGCAGAACTGAAGGAATTAAAAGAGCAACTGATGGAACTGTTAGAGAAGGGTTTCATCCGACCAAGTACATCGCCTTGGGGTGCACCTGTCCTCTTCGTCAAGAAGAAAGATGGGTCGATGAGGCATGTATAGATTACAGACAACTAAACCAGTTAACTATCAAGAACAAATACCCTCTGCCAAGGATTGATGAGTGTTTGATCAATTATCCGGAGCTAAATACTTCTCTAAAATAGATCTCAGATCCGGTTATCATCAATTGAGGATCAAAGGAGAAGACATTCACAAGACAGCCTTCTGAAGCAGGTATGAGCATTATGAATTTATTGTTATGCCTTTCGGACTAACAAATGCCCCTGCAATTTTCATGCAATTGATGAATAGCATTTATCGCCCATATCTTGATAAATTTGTGGTGGTATTCATCGATGATATATTGATCTATTCCAAGACAAAGGAAGAGCATGAGGAGCATTTGAGGATTTCATTACAAATTTTAAGGGAGAATAAATTATATCCCAAGCTAAGTAAATGTGAATTCTGGCTTGAGGAGGTATCCTTTTTAGGGCATGTGGTAACCAAGGATGGTATCGCTGTTGATCCATCAAAGGTTGAGGCTGTACTGAAATGGGAAAGACCGACAAGCGTCACAGAGATAAGGAGCTTTCTAGGATTAGCAGGATATTATCGAAGGTTTATAAAGGATTTCTCAAAGATTGCAGTGCCATTAACCAAGCTGACCCGGAAGGAAAATCCGTTTGTGTGGACCGATGAATGTGAAGAAAGCTTTAACAACTTGAAGAAGTGTCTGACTACTGCTCTTGTCCTCGCCTTACCCACTGAAGAGGGAGGATTTGAAATTTATTCAGATGCTTCTGGAATAGGACTGGGATGCGTCTTAATGCAACAAGGGAAAGTAATAGCTTATGCCTCAAGACAATTGAAGATCCACAAGTGAACTACCCGGTTCATGACCTAGAGTTGGCAGCTGTAGTATTCGCCTTGAAGATTTGGAGGCATTATATCTATGGTGAGCAATTTAAAGTCTTTTCTGACCACAAGAGTTTGAAATACTTGTTCTCACAGAAGGAGCTTAACATGAGACAAAGGAGGTGGTTAGAGTACCTGAAGGACTTTGACTTTTCCATCCAATATCACCCTGGGAAAGCCAATGTAGTGGCAGACGCTTTAAGTAGACAACCAGGAGCTATGCTAGCTAGTATGATGCTGGGTGAATGGAAGTTACTGGAGCAATTTGCAAGCTTGAACTTAGACGTGGGAAGGAAGGAAAAACAAGTAATGATGTCCAATCTCCAGATACAATCCGATCTACTGACCGAAATCAAGGAGAAACAAGGAGAGGATCCATTCTTAGTTGAGATTAGGGGGAAGCTAGAACAAAGACCTGACTTTACTCTATCAGCTGAGAGAAGATTGCTATTCAGAGGTAGAACATGTGTCCCTAATCATGGAGAACTTAAGAAGAGGTTATTAAATGAAGCTCACCAGTCCAAGTACACGATTCATCCTGGATCAACAAAGATTACCAAGACTTAAAATGGTCGTACTGGTGGCCAAACATGAAGAGGGATGTGGCCGATCATGTGTCATACTGTTTAACATGCATGAAAGTCAAGGCCGAGCATTTCCGTACAGCTGGTGGACTGCTACCACTAGAAATCCAGAATGGAAGTGGGATAGCATTGGTATGGACTTTATCATGGGATTGCCCAAGACTAGGGGTGGTATGGATGCAATTTGGGTAGTAGTTGATCGATTGACTAAGTCAACTCATTTCTTGCCGATTAAGAGTACCTGGTCTGTGGATGTATTGGGTGCACTATATGTTAAGGAAGTAGTTAGATTGCATGGGGTTCCATCTAGCATAATATCAGATCGGGACCCTAGATTTACTTCACACTTCTGGAGGGTTTACAAGCAGCAATGGGTACTAAACTAAACTTTAGTACTGCCTTCCATCCTCAGACTGATGGACAAACCGAAAGGACCAATCAAATTGTGGAAGATATGCTTTGTGCTCTGTGCTAGATTTTAGAGGTCAATGGGATGATCAGTTGTACCTGATGGAGTTCGCATATAACAACAGCTATCAGGCAAGTATCAAGATGGCTCCGTTTGAAGCCTTATATGGCAGGAGTTGCAGATCACCCCTTGTTGGGAAGAGGTTGGGGAGAACCAATGGGTTGGACCCGACTTAATTGAGGCGACTGTCAGAAAGGTTCAAATTATCCAGAACGTCTAAAGATAGCACAATCTAGGCAGAAGAGTTATGCAGACAAGAGAAGGAGAGAACTAGAATTTCAGGTTGGCGAACATGTTTTTTGAAGGTTTCACCTTCAAGGGGAATACAAAGATTTGGGATCAAAGGAAAGTTGAGTCCCAGATTCATAGGACCATTTGAAATCCTGGAAAGGATTGGTTAGGTGGCGTATAGACTTGCACTACCTCCACAGCTGGCGAACGTGCATAACGTGTTCCACATATCCATGCGGGAAGTACTTATTCAATGCCGACCATGTAATCAACATGAGGACTTGGAGATTCAGGAGGACCTGACTTATGAAGAGAAGCCGATCAAACTGTTGGATCGGAAGATTCAACGACTCAGGAATCGTACCATACCTATGGTGAAGGTCCAATGGAGTCGAGACGGAGTTACTAATGCTACTTGGGAAACAGAGGAAAGAATGAAGAAAAACCACCCAGAACTATTCTCAGGTACGAACTACACCTTTATGTGTAAATTTGGGGACCAAATTTCTTAAGTGGGGGAGGATGTAGCACCCCGGAAATTTAGTGATTTAAAAATTTTAGAAATAAAAGGGGATAAAGAAATTCCGTAATTATTGAAATGATAAAACTTACGTACTATTATCGTACGAGAGAAAACACATCGGAAAATTCCGTATAAAATTATAAGTCAACCCCAAATATTGTCCCTAAGTGTTCTACGAAGGAATTCATGCAACGAAAAATCTGATTGGTTGAGTGTACGTCACACGTGACCAAGTTACCCGAATTAGGAAACTAAGTCGGAAAATTGTTAACACAGAAAAATCACCCAACCATAAATTAAATAAACATATTGGAGAGACTTCCAATATCATATTAATAACCCATTAACAAGATTGGGCCAATGGAGCACATTTGGCCCAAGGATAAAAATTGGGACAAGAAAATACCCAGAAATTCGTGTATGTAATTATGCAATAATTAGGGAGGGCAATTTAGGGTTAAAATTAGGGTGATTAGTCATGTAAGGTAAGCCAAAACCAGACCAACCCTAAGAGGAGGTTCCTAAACCGTTGCTACCTCCTTTGGTGAGAGAATCCTAGATTTTTGGAAAGTAGGAAGCAGAATTCGCAGCCCCCTTTCCTAGTCCCATTGGGACATGAATTAGAACTCTAAAACTATAAGGACTCCTCACAAAATGTTTAGGGAAGGGTTAGCAACAAGTTGGGGTCATGAGCAGCAAGTTGGAGCGCTGGAGGAGTGGAGAACGGCTGGGGAAAACGTGGTCTTCCTCAACCTCGCTCTGCATCAACCCAGAAATCTGCAGAGAGTTATTAGCATTCAAAGATAGGTGTTCTGGGCCAAGATTAAAGAAAACCAACACCATCATGTAGTCTTGAGTCTAGGTTCATTTTCACTTGGTTTGACTAATTTTCATGGAGTATACATTGTGTATTCGTAGTTGTCCCTAAGTCTCGCACAGTTAGGGCTTTTCCCGTTCTTCTTATTATGCACACGATTTGATACCAAATTAGACTAAACTTCTTCATGAAAGTTCTTCTATTTGTAGTCCGATCATCTTTTATGTTGGACATTTTGTCCAAAAGTTTTATTAGAGAGTTATAGGCATGGTAAGAGAGTTACTGCATGATACTGCGATTTCGGGCTGCACTTAGCTTTATGTTCTTCATATATTTCTGGGGATTGAGACTGCATTAGATCAAACCCCAACATCAAGTTCTTCTACTAGTTGTCCTCGTCATATTTCATGTTGAACTTTATCTAAATGTCATTCGTTAGAGAGTTATAAGAGGGGTAAGTAAATCGCTGCATGAGATGTGTTTTCGGGTTACCTTGACCTACATGTTTTCTGAGAAGGCCTCTAGTGTCGACACTACCTGATCTAGTGTCGACACACTGTCCCAAATTAGCCCAAAAGGTGTTCTTGGAAGGCCTCTAGTGTCGACACTACTTGATCTAGTGTTGACACACTGTCCCAGATTGGCACAAAAGGTTTTCTGGGAAGGTCTCTAGTGTCGACACTACCTTATCTAGTGTCGACACTACTTGACCAGTTCTGCATTATTTTGCCTTGTGTTTGAAGCATTGTGTCGACACCAGTAAGGGGTGTGTCGACACTACCCTTGCAAAAAAATTGCATATTTTGGGTCTGATCATTACATGATGTCTACTAGCATGTGCATGATGTTATATAGTTTGCATGGACCTAAAAGAAATCAACCCATTGAAAAATGGTAATGATACGAATATGATTCTAATGTGTAATTGTGATTGTCCTTATGTTCATTGGATTATCTTGTGATCTTTCCTATTGTCAATTGAAATGATAAGAAATTGTTGTGAATATGGGGATGAATACACGTTAGTATGGACTTGTTAGTGAAGTTAATATCATGATTTGCATATGAGTTCAATAGTTACATGCTTTTGGTGTTCCATTAATTATTTGTCCATATGCATACATGCTAAGAAAGATCGTGACTCGTCACTTACATATTTGCACGAGTAGGCACACCCTTCTTGGGGAATTGGGAGCTCTCTGCCCGTTATTCTGAATTGGTAGACTAGCGACCTTTTCCTTAAGACCTCCGTAAGTCTCCGCTCTCTATGGATCTCCACATAGATGTCGAGCTGGCTGTACCATGAAGTACCCTGGAGATAGAAAGCACATGTCCTGCATACGATCTGTCTTTAGAAACATCCTCATGTCAAGACATTATGGATTATGAAACATGATACGTCGTTATACTGCCTTTTGTTCTCTTGAGCTAGTTGTCATACCTTGACTCTATGAATGATCATGTTCCTTTTACTATGAGCTTGTCATTGAAACTCTGTGGCCATAATATGAATATGTTGTTCGGTACAACGGGGACTTCGGTCCATTTGACCAATGCCTGTGCAATAGGGGCCCTGTCTGGTCCTGGGGAGGAGTGCCCCAACGTACTTATTAACCGCGGGAGTATGGACTCTTGGTGCTTGGCATAGCACAACGAACACGCAAGATTGTGAAAATGTGCCTTTGTTTGATATGATAAGTTTGATCTGATGTGATATGATAAGATTTGATATGATACGTCTGATCATGTGAACGCATGATATCTGTTTGAATATGGCCAATCTCTTTTGATACGATTCTACTCTTGAAATATCTGTTCATTGTATATGCAACTCGACATGTGATCTGAAATGATACCGTTCTACTCTGCTATTCAATCTGTTAGTATTGCATGCATTGTCATCATATACATGTTCATATCTTGCCTAATTAAAATGTTAATCACGTATATTAGTGCCCGCACAATATTGAGATGTAAATCCTACTGAGCTAGTTCGCACACCCTATCATCCTGCCCTTTTCAGGTAGTGATGAGGAACCAGTGGAGACCGATGGGGCCGGGCAAGAGTGATGAGCATCCGCTATATGAGGAGTTGACAGTTTAGAAATAGACATTTGAGTAGTCGATGTATTAAAGAAACATTGTTATTTGAATAATGAACCCTTTTTAGTGAGTTCTTTCTATGTAAGGTTTTAACTAGTGGATTGAAATGGAATAAAGAGTACCTTTGATGACGTTATTATGATATGAAATGTGTGGTTATATGTAATTGTTACTCTGCGTTACTCAACTGTGATACGTCTATTTGTATCGTTCACGCCTCCCGGTATTTATTCCGCTGCTAAATATCGGGACGTGACAATTCGCAAGTAAGTACACCTCACTGGTACAATAACTTTCTATACATGAATTTGGGGACCAAATTCTCTTAAGTGGGGGAGGGTGTAGCACCCCGAAAATTTTAACTATATAAAGATTCAAATAAATGGAAATAAATAATTTCCATAATATCAAAGTATTTAAAACATACGAATCATTATCGTATGTGCTAAACAACATCGGAAAAATCCGTAAAAATTATAAATCAACCCCACCATTATTCCTAAATGTTCCACAAAGAAATTTGTGTCATGAAAAATCAGATTAGCCAAGTTTAAAGTGCTTCACAACTTATTATCGTAATTCATGAATAAGTCGAAAAATCATTATCACACGTACTTGGATGAGTCAGAAATTAAATAAAATTATATACGGACTTCAAATAATATCCTCTAATGACCCATCAAGAAATTTGGGACAATAAAAATCATTTGGGCTAGGTTTAAGAGTTAGTGTGACCGATTATCCAAACTAGGAAACAAGTCGGAAAGCGGTTAACACGAAAATACGACGCAACCATAAATTAAATAAAAATGTTAAGGAGACTTCCAACATTATATATTGATGACCCATTATCATAATTGGGTCAATGGACCACATATGACCCAAAAATCAAATGAAGCAAGAAAATGCATGGAATTTCGTAGCTTAAATAAGCTGAAATTAGAAAGAGGCAATTAGAGTTGAATTGGATAAGATCTTGCACCCTTGGCAACCCAAATTCGTGCCTACCCACCCATGGAGGTTTCTTGATGGCCAAGACTCTCTAATGGAGGGAGAGATCTTCAAATTATGGAAAGACACAAGCCAATCTTGCAACCCTTCTTTCCTAGTTACAATAGGACTCCTAAATACCTTGGTTGCTTAAATACTCTTCACCCAAACCCTAGGGACGAGTTTACAACTTGCTGGGGTCGTGTGGAGGAGCTCTTGGGGGCTGGGGAGCTGTGGATCGACCACAAGAAGGACATCTTCTTCCCCCGTTCGTCTGCTGCGACCTGCACAAACCGTCCACTTGAAGCCGATCAAAGGCAGGCCAAACCTAAACCAAACCTTGCAAGGCTTATACTCGTGGAAAAAGGGTCAAGTCTACGTACTAACCCAAGTGGAATGCCTAAATTCCATGCAGTATACATGGAGTATTAAGCGTTTTCCTCCAAGTGGTCTGAACACGAGGTTTCTGGAAAAATGGGACTTCTTCAATCCAGAAGGTAGGTTTTGTCATGCCAAACCTTAACATATCCTATACCAATGTGTAGAAAAGCAAGTTAACTTTCATTTCCCACTGGTTTCATCAATTCCAATGAGTAGGTTTTGAGTTATAAGCATTTTCCCCAAGTCGCGCACTGTCAGAGTTTTTTCTGTCCTTTATATGTTGCATGCGAATTTAGACCGAATTAGAGAAACTCACAACATGAAAGTTTTTTTACTAGTTGTCATCGTCATGTCTTGTGTTGAACGTTTTGTCTGAATGTCAATAGGTAGAGAGTTATAAGCGTGGTAAGAGGGTCACTGCATGAAACTACATTTTGGGTTGCACTTGGCTTTACGTTGTGTTTGACTTGATTAAAGCCTATCGAAACCATTCTGGTTTTCTAATTCCAATTTACTGGAAGCACCCTTGCTTGTCTAGGTTGGTTTAAAACTGGTTTCGTGATTTTTCATGCACTGTACAATTTGTTCTTAATTTTAGAATAACCCTGTGTCAAAATAGAGAAAGTCTGGTCCGCAATCCAAAGCATTGTCCTTTCTCTGGAAGACGCAGGCCAAGGACCTGAGAATGCGACGGCTCGATACTCCACATTCTCAGGCAGATAGCGACAAGAATTCCGTCGTGATCTGATCGCGACCGGACCGCCGTCGCGACCTGACCTCCGGGTCTGACAGCCATGTCGCCTTCTTCATAACCACCCGTCGTAATCTGCCTGCCTGATCAGACAAGCCTGTCGCGATCCTTACAAGGCACTGTCGCGATCTGATCTGACCCCATCGTGACCCTTACAAGGGTCCGTAGCGATCTCAGGATTTTTACATAAAACCACATGTTTTCTGCAAATCTAACTGTTGTACCTGAGGTTTGTTTAAATATAATTCACAGGTCTTAGGTCTTATCATTTCATGATGGTTATTTAATAGCCTAAAAGTGGTTAACCCATTTAAAAGTTTTAATTACATGAAGGATATTCTAATTGCTCTTTAAATGTTATGATCCATTCATGCAACTTGTGATTCAATCTTTCCATTATTCTACCATGTTTTAAATGATAATTATTATTCTTAAAACCTTGCAAACCCATATGTAGTTAAATGCATTGTTCAATTCGTGCCATCATGTTAAGTTTTTCCGCAAGTTTAAAACTGATGGTTGTGGATTGAGATGCGTATATCACTACACACTTGCACTGTTAGGCAGCCCTTTCTTGAGAAATTGGAAACTCTCTACCGTCATTCCGAATCGGTAGACTAGCGACCTTTTCTCCAAGGCCTCCGTAAATCTCCTCTGACCATGGATTCCCACATGGCCGACGAGTTGGTTGTACCATTGAAGTTCCCTGGAGATAGCGTGCACTTCCTTTGTCTTCTTGTTCTTGTGAGTGTGATTTACAATCTAGACTAAAGCCATTAATGTAAATATTAATTAAAGTATAAATCGTACTGTAATGCTGCCGGATTTATCTCTTGACCATTGTTTTCATGAAATCATGTTCAATTACTTATTACTCGTTCCCATCATCATCATGAACATGACGTTACACATGCTACATTTTGAAACTCTCACTGGCCATTATTAATGACTGTGGGTATCTACATTTAAAATTTTACATGAGATGCTGACCGGGCACGGCGAGTGTCCAAGGGCTCCAGTCTAGCCCCAATGACGGAGAGTCATAAATATACTGTTACCATGGGGTATAATGATTACTGGCGTTGCATCTGTGCTGGGAGTCTTGCTTGCTTGTTGAATGATAGATACAATAACCACATACACGTGTCCTGGTGTACATTTTGATAGATCTTTTCTTGGTGTACATTAGTGTCTACGTGCTTGATTAGTGTTACATGATCGTGCTCGTGCGTGCTTGCTTGCTTGTGTGATATGGCCATCCTGCATTTATTGCAATTTACATGATATCTTGCGTGCTTGTTACAACCTCACTTTTGACAATACATTGCTCATTATATTCTTGCTCTATCACAATCACTCTCTCTCTAGCTTGTTCATGTATCATGTTTTAATGAGTTTTATTCGTACACGCATATCATGACATTCATCGTGCTTACCTAGTTCTAAATTGCTAATCACTTATATCATTGCCCGCACATTGAGACATAAATCTTACTGGGCTAGTTTGCTCATCCCCTACTTTTACTCAATCTAGGTGACTATGAAGTTCAAGAGGAAGAGCAAGTCGAGGATGGGAATGCATCCGAGTGAAGAGCGTTCCAACTATGAGTCTAGTTATAGTAATTTACTTTGAGAGTTAGAACATAGTAGGAAGTGAGAAGTATTATGTACTTTTCCTTTTTATTGAGTCTAGTCCTGTTATCCCATAGTCTAAGAGTTGCAATAGTTCCATTTTGAATACAATAAGTTGAGATTTGAATAAAAGATTAGTTGAGTTCAATATTTGGGCCCTATAATGATGTATGTTGTTATACATTTAGTGCGTGCTAGCTAGAGGCTTATTTGCCGACTGTTCACGTCTTGGGTTATCGTCTCGAATTATATTCTGAATTAATAATTTATATCCGTTGCGTAATTCTCGGGACGTGACACCACGTGAGCGGACTCTGGAGCTGAGGGGAAAACGAGGTTTGGGCAGCGGCGCTGAGTCGTTTGTAGAGCTCTCTTGTCCAGGTCTGGGACCCGAGGGGTTCAGAGTGCTTTCTTGGCGTAGACCAGGTAGTCCCTTGTCTCACTGCCTCTCTCTGCATTGGTTCCGGAGCCACGTAGTGGTGTCAGACGTGAGGCCGAAGCTTGGCCAGGCTGCAGTGTTGCGTGTGTTGTGTGTTTCTGTGACGGCTCTGTCTCGCCCTTGCGCGGGGCGGAGGCAGGAGCTAGGCTAGCGAGCAGAGCGTGCGGATTGCGGGTCCCCCTCTTGGCTGCTAGCGACGGTGGCTTGGTTGCTGTTGTTGTGACGGCGTTTTCCTCACGACATTTCCGAGTGTTCCTCGTTTCCCTAGCTTGCACGGCGGTTTTAGCCTGGCTATGCTTAGCTCCCATGGGCGTCGTTGGTCTGGCCTTGGGCAGACCAGTGCTTCTGGTGGTTCCCACTTCGGTGTTCTCTCCAGTTCCATGGTCCCATTCTTGGGTGCCAGCCCGTGATGGCACCGGCGTGTGTAGCTTCTCGACCTGGCGGTGTGTTCGGGGTCTGGGGTGGTTTTGCTTGTGGGCCCTCGACCTTGTAGAGGTCTGAGGTGCCCATGCTTGCGGTGAGACGTCGTTCTCACTTGGTTGTTCTGTGGTCTCGGCAGGTGTGCTGAGCACTGCTTCCGCTTTGTGCCCGACTCCGTTGGTTTCTGCGGGAGTCGTGTGTGTGCCACGACCTTGGTTGGTGGTCATGGCGTTGTACTATTCTCTTCCACTGCTTAGTAGTACTATGCTGTAGTTGTTCCTTGCTTTACAGCTTTCAAGTGTAGTTTCCTGTTTTGGAGTTCCTGCTGCTCTAGCCGGTGAGGTACTGGTAATCCCTACTGGGCCTTGTTCGCGAGGCTCACCCCCCCTACTTCTTCCAGCTAGGGGCTCGTCGTCGCGGGAGCTTGGTGTCGGACGGGTTGCAGAGGCGGCTGTGGTGCCGTGTGTTGTCAACAATAGTGAGAGCGAGCGTTGTGAGCTCTTGTAGCCTGAGTGAGTTGAGAGCTGTGTTTTACAAGTCCTCGGGGTATGCCCCTTAAGGACTGCACCTTTCTTCTTGTACTTGTGCTTTTGCTTAGGATGCGTTGTACAACCCTTTTGTATATGTACATATTATTATAGTTATTTGAACTTAGTACATATCTCACTAGACTTTTTCATATACCCTTCCGGTCTTCGGATCCGTGGGTGGCGGCGCGACCCTCGGGGTCCCGGCGAGGGGTCCGAGAGGTCGGGTCATTACAGTTGGTATCAGAGCGAGGGTCTACTGAGATTTGTAAGGAGTTAATAACTATAGCTGTCCCAAAGGAAGGTACTAGTACGCTGCTGACACTGTCCGACTAGTGTTAGGCTTGTGCTTTCAAATGTTTTGTAAGTATGCGGCTTCCCTGCATGATTCGTGCGCGTGTTGCAGGTTGCAGTTGTTGCTGTGCCGCGTGCATGGCGAGTGTGGTCCCTCAGCGTGTTCATGTCGTAGCGGCATGGTTGGCACTGGACTCGCTGGCAGTGGTCTTCCTTGTGTGGAGGACGCTTGCGAGCTAGTCCAGGTGCGGTGCTCCTGGTCGTCTTCCGCGCATTTGAGCGTGTGTGCGTCGCGAAGGCTGAGAGAGCCTGTGTGTTGTGTGGCCTTTACCGGTGCTGGGTTGTTGCCCATGGAACCTGTGGAAGGTGTCTCTGCCTTGTTGGCTACCCTTTTGTTGTTGGGTGTTGTGTGTTGTCGTTGTTGCGTGTTTGGCCTCGTGTGCCTATGCGCCGTTGTGCGCTGTGCTCGGGACGCCGAGCTAAGCAGGTGCTTTGTGTGCCATGTTGCACCGCTAGTTGAGCGCTGTGACATTTGTCTGTGGTCATTGTCAGCCTGGCGCTGACTGTTTGTGAGCTCTAGTTAGGTGCTCCGGGAGTTCTTCTCTGTTGGTTCTGGCGGGAGTGAGGTTTCCCCAGAACTGTGTTGTGCTCATTTCTGGTTGCTGTTGCGTGCCCTCTAGGCTGAGGTGCACCGCTTGGTTGCCCTGTGTTCTGGTGGAGGTTTCCCAGAATTATTGTTGTTGTCCTGGTGAGTGTTTCTCTCAGGACTATTTCGTGCTCGTTTCTGCTGTTGCCTTGGCTGGCGCGTTCTGGCGAGCTTTTCCAGAACAGTGCCTTAGTGGTTCTGGTGGAGGTTCTCCCAGGACTGGCTTGCGTTGCTTCTGCAGTTCTGTTGGCTATAGTGTTCTCTCTGGTGGTCCGTATTGTTTGGATCGCACATTTTGGTGAAGGTTCTTCCCAGGATCGCCCTTTGTTGCTTCTGGCGGAGGTTCTTCCCAGGACTGCTCTGTGTTCGTTTCGGGCCACCGTTGTGTTGCCCTATGATTCGTAGTGTGCCATTTGGTTGGGCTGCGTTCTGGTGAGGCTCTCCCCAGCTGCTTCACGTTATTTCGGTTGTCGCTGCTCTCTCTCTTTGTAGAGATGAGTTTTTGTTGTTGCCAGTTGGACTGTCTGCGTTACAGTCTACTTGGGCGTTGCCGGTCAAGGCATCGTGCGCTTGGCCGTGCATCTGGCTGTTGCGTTGGCCAGCTTGTCTCGTCGTTCGTTTCAAAGTTTTCTCGGCCGTGCTGGTGGACTTTGTGTGTCCCCATGGCTCGGGTGGTCTGCTTTGTTCTTACGCCCGGCGTGCTCTTGCAGATGGTGGTCTGGTGAGTGTCGTGGTGCTCGGCTGGCTGTGCTTCGTATGGAAGTGTCAGTCTCGCGTTGTGGTTTTGCCTCTCCCGCGTGGAAGAGACTCATGCGTGTCTCCTTCCTCTGCTTTTCGTCGGTTGCTCGGGGTGGTGGTGCTCCACTATGGTGTTGTGTTGCCGGGGTGCGCATCATTGCGACCTTCTGGTGGAGTCACCTTCCCTGGAGTTGTTTTTGGGTTGAGTTGTTTGCTCCCCTCGTGCCGTTGTTTCTATATGGCACCGTTGGTCGGTGGACCTATTTTTGCCATTTTCCATCGTAATGGTTTCTCGCTACCTGCCAGGCTCAATTCGGGGCATTGGGTCCCTGTTGGTTTGGTGCGAGGTAGCATGTTTTCTTGTTGGACTGCTTGTGTGAGCGTTATTCCGCTGTGCATTGGTTTTTGTGATTGGCTTGCTCGTGCAAGCATTGTTCCGTTGTATGCTCGGTGGTGCCTCGGCTTGTGCCTTGGAGGCTTTTCTTGTCGTCGTTTTGGTGTTTGGCCTCTCTATCAGTCGTGATAGAGGTGGTGCTTGTTGCTCTTGAGCACCAGGGAGTTGCTGCAGTTTCCACTCCCTGTGTGGCAGAGTCGGTGCTCCGTGTTTTGTGTTCTTCTTGGAGCGTACATGGTTGTCGCGCTCTTGAAGTAGTAGTTGTCGGCTTTCCGTGTGCTTCTAATGTGGGTCTCTGGTAGAGAGTCCCCTTCGGTGGGGCCCGTGTCGTCTCGAGCCGTTGGTGCCGCTGTGTGTGCTGCGCCTTGAGCGTTTTCTCCGATGCTTCGTGTTTTTGCCTCAAGGGCTGGGGCCGACGTGGCCTGTTGCGCTCTTTCAGGCTTGCGGTTCTTGGCGTGTGGCTTTCGGTAGGCCTCCTGTGGAGAGTCCTTCCTGTTATCCGTAGTGTTGCTTTGGCTGCTGGTGCACCTGGGTTGCACTTTGTTTACTTTTGGTGTTTGTGGTAGCACCGTGTGCTCGTGCTCGAGCGTTTCGGTTTGTACCTTCTGGAGCCCTGGTGCATTGTGTTGTACTCTGGTTAGATCCCGGTGCTTGGATAGCACCCTGTGTTGTGTCGTGTGTCTGTTCGTGTGCTTCGTGCATTGTTTCACGAGTTTGCTTGGTGTTGGAGGCTTCGAGTTTTCCGCCTCTGGGACACGTGTGCTAGCCTGAGTCTTGTGGTCATACCGTTACCGCTGTGGGGTGGCTACTTTGCCTTGTCTAGGTAGCCCTATCGGTGGTATGCCAGGCTTTGGTCGTGACCTGTGTCCAGGTTTTCCCTTCTCGCTTTTGGAGCGAGTGTGTTCGGTTGTGGTACCCTGCTTCGGTCTGGGTCTCTCTGAGGTCGACATGTTGCCCTCAACCTCTGTGGTTGTTTTGCTTCCCGTGTGGTTGTGCGTGGCGTTGGTGAGTCTGGAAGCCGATGGCAGAGTCTCCTGTCGGTTCGTCTGGTGACAGTGAGGTCTATCGGCTTGCTAGTACTCGACCATGTGGTTTGTCGACGTTGGGAGGTGTCCGGATCTGGCTTGACCTCAAACGTCTTCCGGGCTTCCATCGCGGTGCCACGTTGTGGAGCATGTGACTCCTAGTTTTTATGGCTCCGCGTGCGTTTGGTATCCTTGTCGGACCACGAGGAAGGTCTGGGTGAGACCTAGTGGTGATAGTGGATGTCATTTTTACGTGTTGAAGGTTCTTCGCGTGCATTTGGTATCCTTGTCGGACCACGAGGAAGGTCTGGGTGAGACCTAGTGGTGACAGTGGATGCCATTTTTGCATGTTGAGGGTTCTTCGCGTGCGTTTGCTATCCCTGTTGGACCGCAAGGAAGGACTGGGTGAGACTTAGCGGTGACGGTGGACGCTCTTTCTGTGTTGAGAATCTCTGCGAGTGTGTCCTCACTCTGGTTATGTCTCTCGCGTGGCTACTCGGTCGAGTGGTGATCGATGCTAGCTGCGGCTCATGGCGTGAGACCATTTTTTCTCGAGTGTTGTGTTCAACTGTCAGGTGTTTTCCCTTGTGGTTGTTGGAAACGATGTACTCCATCAGGTTTCGCTGGCGACGGAGTGCGTTGCTGACCGGTGTTTCTTGTGTTGCTGCCGGCAACTGCGCTCTCTGTCGGGTTTTGCTGGAGACAGAGTGGGTTGCTGGGCGTAGGGTCACCATAGTGAGGTATGTTGGTGACTGCAACTGTGAGGATTTCGGTTGGCATTTTCTGTTGTTCGGGCCGGACTTTGCGTCGCTCAGTACGTGGGGTTATCGTTCCGTTTGGGCGCCCCACGTGTGGCTGGAGTGAGCCGTCGGTTCCTCAGCTTGGTGCCCCCGGAGTGTTGGAGCATGTTGTGAGCCGATTTTTGATTCTGTGCTTCCTGTGTGCTGGAACCCACGATGTGAGCCATAGTTTTCCGGCTTCGTATGCCGTGCGTATTTGGCTGTGCGATTGTCACCACGAGGAAGTCGTGTTGAGGCTTAGTGGATTTTTCGCGTTGGTCTTGCGTTTGCTCCGTGTTTTGTTTCATGCCTCGGGATCTTTTGGGCTTGTCCCAATTTCGAGGACGAAATTGTCTTAAGGGGGGTAGATGTAAGACCCAGTTTCCTGGCTTCCGTCCGGTGTCGTGGGATGACTGGCCACTGATGCGTCCAGGATGGGTGATGCATTGATGTCACGTCGAGGGTGCCCGACGCGACAGTCATCCATGTCGCGGCGAGCTTGTGGGTCGCGTGTTGGTCGTGCCCTGGTTCTCCGTCACGTTTTACTGTCGCGCCCGTCAACGGCCGCGACAGTGTTTTGTCATGTTGCGCTGTCCGTACGTCGTCTGACGCCTGTCAGGGTGGCAGGTATGTCAGTACGGCTTGTCGCATTATCGTGGCGCCCTTGTAGGGCACGTTCTTGTCGCGGTCCGTTGGCCCGTCTCTTTAAGTCCGTAACGCGATAGGGCGGTCCGTCGCATTCTGGTTGCCGAAGGTTTAAAAGCCTGGTCGGTGATCCCCCTCTCTCTCCTTCTTCCCTCTCCTCTCCCTCCGGCGGTGCTCCCCCTCCCCCTCTCCCCTTTGTGTGTTTCAGGCGAGGAGGAGGGTCGTGCGTGGTGCTGTGGCGTCGTGGACCTTGCGTGGAGCGAGGAGGAGGTGGCCGTGCGTCGTGAAGGCCCTTCCTGGGTTCAGTTCTTCGTAACCGGTAGGGATTCTTGTGCCCTTCCCGATCTGAGTGGATTGGGAGCCCCTCGGGGTTTATAGATAGCTTTACTACTTTCCCCATGCTCCCCTCCCCCTTGTTGTTGTGTTGTGGTTTGTGGGCGGCCCGGGATTGAGGATCCCGTTGGTCTGCCTCCCTGCTGGTGTCGCGATGGCTCGGTGCATCGCGACATCAGAGGAGGCGTCGGCCCGCTCGGGCGGGACTTATCGCGATGCGGTTGGCGGTCGCAATAAGCTGTCGCGCCACGCTTCCCGTCGCGACAGGATTGCTTTCGCGGTGCATTTCTGCCTGGTCGCAACAGGGCTATCGCGGTGCCCTTCCCCGTCGCGATGGTGTCGCAACGGCCTTGGGGGTCGTGACAGTACATATGTTGACTCAGGTGTTTCCGTGGGCCGGTTGTGTGTTGGCGTGTGCTCCAGGGCAGGCTTTGCCCTTAGAACCTTCTGGTAGGGAACGCGGCTGGTTGGCTCCCTACGTTCAGTGACCGAAGGTGACACCTTTGTGGCCGTGTCCCTGGCAGCGGTGCCAGGAGGTCGTGTCTGCCTAATAATCAATTGACGGTGGTCAATCAATTATTAGCAGAGCGACGGGTTTTCCTACTGTCCGGTGGTGTTTCGAGGTTCTAGCCGTTCGTACATGCCTTGGTTGGCCGACGGCCCCTTTTGAGGGTCCGTGTGTGCCTCTCGCCCGCTGGGCTTGTCGGTGTGTTTATAAGCCAGCAGTTCGGCATGGTTTTGTTATGCTGCCCACCTGTTCGCCCGGTGCTTGGCACTTGAGGTCTTGTCCCATTCAGAATTTGTCTCCGTTTCCTGGGACCCCCGTCCTCGGGAGCCTGTTGAGGGAGTACTCCGGGCTATGAGCGTGCTCGAGTTGGCAGCCCACGTGAGTGGACTCTGGAGCTGAGGGGAAAACGAGGTTTGGACAGCGGCGCTGAGTCGTTTGTAGAGCTTCTTGTCTAGGTCTGGGACGTCGAAGGGTTCAGAGTGCTTTCTGGCACAGACCAGACAGTCCCTTGTCTCACTGCCTCTCTCTTCGTTGGTTCCGGAGCCCGTAGTGGTGTCTGGCGTGAGGCCGCAGCTTGGCCAGGCTGCGGTGTTGCGTTGTGTTGTGTGTTTCTGTGGCGCCTCTGTCCGCCCTTGTGCGGGGGTGGAGGCAGAATCTAGGCTAGCGAGCAGAGCGTGCGTACTACGGGTCCCCTCTGGCTGCTATCGGCGATGGCTTGGTTGCTGTTGTTGTGACGGCGTTTTCCTCACGACGTTTCCGAGTGTTCCTCATTGCCCTAGCTTGCACGGCAGTTTTAGCCTGGCTGTGCTTAGCTCCCATGGGCGTCGTTGGTCTGGCCTTGGGCAGACCGTGCTTCTAGTGGTTCCCGCTTCGGTGTTCTCTCAGTCCGTGGTCATTCTTGGGTGTCAGCATGTGATGGCACCGGCGTGTGTAGCTTCTCGGACCTGGCGGTGTGTCCGCGGGGTGGTTCTACTTGTGGGCCCTCGACCTTGTAGAGGTTTGAGGTGGCCGTGCTTGTGGTGAGATGTCGTTCTCACTTGGTTGTTCCATAGTCTCGGCAGGTGTGTTAAGCACTGCTTCCGCTTTGTGCCCGACTCTGTGGTTTCTACGGAGTCGTGTGTGTGTGCCACGACTTGGTTGGTGGTCGTGGCGTGTATTGTTCTCTTCCGCTGCTTAGTAGTACCATGCTGTAGTTGTTCCTCGCTTTACAGCTTTCTAGTGTAGTTCCTATTTTCGGAGTTCCTACTGCTCTGGCTGGGTGAGGGACTGGTAATCCCTACTGGGCCTGTTCGCGAGGCTGACCCCCCCTACTTCTTCCAGCTAGGGGCTCGTCATCACGGGAGCTCATGTCAGACGGGTTGCAGAGGCGGCTGTGGCACCGTGTGTTGTCAACAGCAGTGAGAGTGAGCATTGTGAGCTCTTGTAGCCTGAGTGAGTTGAGAGCTGTGTTTTGCAAGTCCTCGGGGTATGCCCCTTAAGGACTGCACCTTTCTTCTTGTACTGTGCTTTTTCTTAGGACGCGTTGTACAACCCTTTTGTATAATGTACAGATTATTATAGGTATTTGAACTCAGTATAATATCTCACTAGACTTTTCTTATAACCTTCTGGGTCTTCGGATCCGTGGGTGGCGGTGCGACCCGGGGTCCCGGCGAGGGGTCCGAGAGGTCGGGTCGTTACACTGGGAATGTTAGATCAAGAGGTTATGATGCACTCTTGAAGGTGGAGCTCTCCGAGTGTGCAGAGGAGCACAGGTTATACTGCGGGGGCAGATGATCGACGCGTGTATAGGTTCGTAGGGAGGGTCAACAAGGCGTAGCTCGAGCACTTGTTTATCAGGCGAGCAGTACGGATCAGCAGAGGACTTGTTCTACTGATGGAGGAGCATGGAAGAAGCAGGTCACTTTAACTTTAGTGGTCGATGGTGGAGTGTGGTCTTCATGTTGACTGAAAGAGGAGGTACCACATCGAGGCGGTGTAGCGGTGCTGAATTGTGCGGCGCACCGGTCGAGGTGCGAGCATCCAAGTACAGAATGCGGGCCATGTAGGTGAAGCTAGTTGACGAACAGCTTGTGGATTCGACACCGGATTGATCTAGGTAGCTTGCGAATTCAAGCCAAGGTGGAGTATGTTGTGGTGTGGCTAGATCCACAAGATTAGAGTCGGAGTTGGACTCTGAGTGGTGGAGATTAGCATCAGGAGTTAGACTCCAACCTCGGCTCTGTGATAGACATTGGGAGGCAGTCCTAATGGGATTAGGAGACTGTTGGAGGGTCTTCTATATATAGTGGTTGTACCTCAAGGAGTGGTGATACACAGCACTTGGTAGTGACCGAGGTAGTCAGATGTTTTCGGTCGTGTGCTGATCATACCCGGGGAGAAAGGTTTGCTTCTTCATGGGTAATTGAAAGAAGTATTTTCTTCGGTCTTCTCTATGTGTTGTTTGAATGTGAATGTTGTTCTGGTTAAAATTTCCAATGGACACCATGGCCTATAAAAACTCAAAAAGCTAACCAATAAGACACTATTTAGTGATGATAAGTCCATCTCCATATAATTTGTTATTATTATATGTATTTGGTGATTAACAAAACCCTAAAATTATTATCTAACATCATTTTTTGAAGA
>JACBKR010001343.1:0-44231 GCA_014218235.1 Colocasia esculenta | reverse complement strand
GTGAAGATGTTAGCAATTTGTTTTCAGTTTCTATGAAGTGGAAGTTCAAAGGATTTTTCTGCTACCTCATCTCTCAAGAAATGATGTCTAATTTCATATGCTTGGTTCTGGAATGTTGAATAGGGTTTTTAGACAGATTATTGCACTTGTTTATCACATAGAATGGGAACACAACTAAGTATTCTTGGTTATAATCAAGAAGTTGATGTTTCACCCAAAGAATTTGAGTTTCCACATCTACCTGCTGCAACATACTCAGCCTCTGCAGTTGACAGGAGCAGAGCAACTGAATGTTGCTTTTTAGAAGCCCAAGCCCAAATTAGGCACTAACCCACCCTAAGTAATAAAACACAAGCCACTTGTGCCTTTTCTATCTAATTTAACACCCAGCTAGTCAGAATCACAATAGGCATCAAATCTAACTTGCAATTAGCATGATACCAAATTCCTAAATCACATGTTCCAACAAGTTATTTGAAAATTCTCTTTAACAGCTAACATGTGACTTTCTTTAGGATTTGATTGAAATCTAGCACACAAAACACACTAAACTGAATATCAGGTCTAGAAGTTGTCAGATAAAGTAGAGAACCAATCATACCTCTGTAGGTCTTTGGGTCTATGACTTACCATGAGAGTCTTCTTCTAGCTTAGCATTAATAGCATTGGTGTGTTTGAATACTTGAGGTTCTGAAAGTCAAACATTTTCAAAAGTTCCTTGACATACTTGGTTTGACTGATGAAGATTCCCTCATGTGTTTGGTGAACCCTGCGCATCCAAGAAAAACTTTAGCTCTCCCATAAACTCATTTCAAATTTATTTTTCATTTGATTTGAAAATTCATTACATAGGCCTTTATGGTTGATCCAAATATTATGTCTCAACATAAATTTGGACTACAATTATTTGATTATTGACTGTTTTGTGAACAAGGTTTTGATCAACATTTCTTCTAGATATCCTTTTCAAGCAAAAAGGAACTCAAACGGTCATACCAAGCTCTTGGAGCTTGTTTAAGACCATAAGGAGCTTATGAATCTTTGAAAACATGGTTAGGATGTTTTCATTTTCCAATCCAGGAGGTTGTTCAACAAAAACATTTTCCTTGATATATCCATCTAAAAATATACTTTTAACATCCATTGATAAACTTGAATTTCATGGAAGATGCAAAAGCAAAGAAAAATCCTAACTGCTTCTAGTCTAGCTACAGGGGCATATGATTCTTCAAAGTCAATTCCAAACTCTTGATTGTACCCCTTTTGCAACTAGCCTAGCTTTATTTCTTATGACTTGACCATTCTCATTCAACTTATTTCTGAAAACCCATCTAGTGCCAATGACTGTTTGGTCACTAGGTGTAGGTACTAATTCCCATACTTGATTTCTTTCAAATTGATGAAGTTCATCATGCATGACATTAATCAATCAGAACTTGATAAAGCTTCATCAATTGACTTTGGTTCAATTTGGGAATTAGAGCTAGTGGGTCTTCTTCAATATCATGCAAGAATGATGATCTAGTCAACTCTATCATGCAAATTGCCAAACTATATTTTCTAATGGGTGATTTCTCAAATTCGATGTTCAGAAATTACCTGTTGAGGGGTACTTAAATATGGAGCAATGTTTACTGATCCACTTGAAGATGGTGAATTGATGTTCAAGTTCTCACCAATGTCTTCAAGCTCCTCAACAGTTGGTGAAGAGTCCACAATGACTCATCCTCTTCACTGTCTTGTCTTTCCTGCAAGATTTAGAATTATTAGTTGAAAGGAATTTCATCGAAGATAATATGTGGAGATTCTTCAACAGTTTTGTTTTTTAGAATGTACACTCTGAAGCTCTTGACACTTCTGAATAACCAAGGAAGATGGCTTCCTGACTCTTAGCATCAAAATTGTCAAGATTTTCTTTATTATTGTTGTGTACATAACATTTGCACCCAAGGACTTTGAAGTAAGAAACAATTGGCTTTTGTTTTTCAATAATTCATAGGGGGTTTTCTAATTTTTGGTTGATCAAAGCTCTATTCAGAATGTAATTTGCTGTGTTTATAGCTTCAGCCAGAAGGATTTGTGCAAATGCTTTCTAAGAGCATGGATCTAGCCATCCACAAGAGTTTATTATTTCTTTTCCACAACTCCATTTTCTTCTGGAGTCTTGGTGAAGAAAACTTGTGGAAAATTTGAAGTTAACACTAAATCAGAAAAGGATTGGTTTTCAAATTCTCCCCCATGATCAGTTAAAAAATATTTTTGATTATATGAAAAGTTTGTTAGGGCAGTGGTACAGAATTTCCTAAACTCAAGGCAAGTATCACTTTTGTGGGACAAGAAGATAACCCAAGGAAATCTGGTAAAATCATCAATGATTACAAACCCATATCTCTTGCCACTTAGACTTAGAACTCTTGTTGGGCCAAAAGGTCCATGTGTAGTTCTAGTGGCCTAGATGTGAGTACCTCATTGAAGGTCTTAAAAGATTTCTGGTTTGTTTTCCTTGGGCACAGATCCCACAAACTTGATTTTCAATGTTAGAAAAAGATTCAGGAAGACCCTTAACCAAGTTCAGCTTAACAATTTATTCAATGTTCTGAAACTTGCATGGCCAAGTCTCTTGTGCCAAGTCCATGCAATTCATCTTTATAGCAACAAAACAAAGATTTTAGAAAATTTTTATTAAGGTCGATCATGTAAACTTGTTTTTCCTTTTTCCAAAAAAAATTATTTTATCAGTTAATGAATCAATGATCTACAGAAATTGGATTCAAACACAACTTTGTGACCTTGTCACATAGTTAGCTAATGCTCAGCAGATTATAATCTAGACCATCAACTAATAAAACATTATGAACAGAGTTTGAGGAAGTTTGACCAACCTTTCCAGATCCAATGATCTTTCCTTTATTTTTACCTCCAAATTACTGAACCTCTCTCCTTCTCAATCAGGATTGAAAATTGGCTCTATCCCAGTCATGTGTCGTGAACACCCATTGTCAAGGAACCATACATTTGAAATGGGGGCACGACCTTCCTACAAAATCAATCAATGGAGAGAAGATTTTGGTACCCAAACAGTGTTGGGACCATCAGAATGTTTGGACCTTTTATCAAATTTTTCTCACCCAAATTTGATTTGTTTTTATTTTTGTTATTACAGTGGTGTTCTCTGTCTTTTCACTTCTTCTTTCCTTTAGGAAAGAAAACACCAGGTTTTTGTTTTGGTAGGAGGGGAAGTTTTCATTTGAACATGAGAGTTTAGATGGGGAGGGGGTTAAGCTGATTTGTTGGTATCCAAGGATTTTGTTGGTACATCAGAAAATTTGGATAGAAGAATTGGGGATGATACCAACATGGGTTGTAATGCCATTGGTTCCAATCAGCTTGATATCTTGTTTGGAAGCCCAAGGTTTTTCATGAATGACTTCCTTTGACTTTTTCTTATTTTCAAATTTTATTTAATCTTGATTTTGTTTGTCTTTGTTGATGTTGAGCAGGTCAACCTCTCCTTGACTGGTGTCGACACAACAGCCACAGAATCCTTCTCTTGTGGACTGGTGTCGACCTGTCAGGTGACTGTGTTGACCTGGTTGACTTACTTTGTTTCTGATTTTTGAGATTTTTGGTGTTTTGCTGATGCTTGTTTGATTTATGTGTTCTCAAGACTAGGGCCTTTGACAAATTTAATTAATGGTGCTTTATCCTTCTTCTCACCAGATTTGTCTTTCTTAGGTTTTGTTTATCAATCCTAGTCCATGAGAAATTGATTTCATTTTTGCTCCCAGCAAGGCCTCCAGATTATCTTTACCATTTGTGAATGTTTCAATAACTCATCCTTTTTTTAGCTGGTTTTGTAAGGTTTTTATTTCTTCAACCTTTTGTTGTTTATCCTGGTTTTCCATTCCAACTTTCCAGATAATTCTTTGAATTCATGGGTGGCCTTTTGAGAGGCTAGCTTAAGCTCATCAATCAAATTCAGAAGATTTTTTTTTCTTCATTCAGTTTCGTTACTTCTTTTCTAGTTCACAAATTCTTTTGTTTGAGGATTGGTTATGGTAAATGCTTTCAATTTTCTTTTTGAGATGTTTATTTTCTTTCCTCATTTTAGTGTATTTTTCAACAAGTTCTGCATAAGCATTTGCCAATCCTCAACTGAATAGTCTTCGAAGGATGTACTTACCTTTCCATCAGAACTATTTGCCTTGAAGCAGATTTCCTCACTATCAGAACTTGAGGATTTTTCTTCTTCTCTCCTTTTCACTTGAGTCGTCATCAGACCAAGTGGCTACCATGGCCTTTGGCATCTTGAACTTGTGAAACTTCTTATGCTTCTCCTTCTTATTTTCAGGACATTCTCCCTTCATTTGTCCTGGCTTGTTGTACCTGTAACAGATGACAATTTCGTCAGATCTTTTATTCTGTTAGAATTAGCATTAAAAGTAAGTGTTTCTTTTACCTGATGAATATTTCTTTTTGCGAGAAAATTTTCCTTTTCTATATTTCAAGAATTTTCTGAATTGCCTGGTCATGAGGGCAATTTCATCCTCATTGACTTAGACTCATCAGAACTGGTTTTATCCTGACTCTTGTCTTTGTTACTAGATGAGGCCTTTAGAGCTACGGCTTGGTTTTGATTATATGTTCTTCATTTCTCTTTAAATTGATTTCATATGTCATAAAGATCCTATCAACTCATCCAAAGAAATTTTGGACAGATCTTTAGAATCTTCAATGACAGTGGCTTTTGTGTGCCAAATGAAGAGAGAGAACATAGAATTTTCTTACCAAGTCAGCTCCGTATAGTCCTTACATAAGGCCTTCAGTCCATTGACTATGATCATAAACCTGGGAAACATTTCAGAGATTGTCTCATTAGATTTCATCATAAACAATTCATATTCAGAGACAAGTATGTTAGCCTTGGTTTCTTTAACCTGAGATGTTCCCTCATAGAGTAACTCAAGTTTATCCCACATCTCTTTGGCAGATTTGCACATTGAGATTCTCGAGTACTCCTTGGGGTGAACAACACATTGAATCATATTCATGGCACTGTAATTCAATGTAGCTCTTCTTATCTGTTCCCTAGTCCAGGTTTCTTCTCTCCCCAGTTCTCATAGGGTCCTACCTCCACTACTTTTCAGATTTCATAATTTTGGGCTCTAAGAAAAACTTGCATTCTATTTTTCCAATAAGAATAGTCTGTTCCATTAAAAAATGGTGGCCTATTAATGGAATGACCATCAGCTATGAACCCTCTGGAATCTATTGAATTAAAAGATGGTGCAAAGAAGGAAACACTCAGCAAGCAAACAAGCAAGCAAACAAATCACATAGAACCTCAGAAATTACTCAGATCAAATCAGATCAAGTGTAAACCCGCTCTGATACCAATTGAAGGATCGAGAAATGATGAGGACAAGATCTAGAAGGGGGGGTTGAATAGATCTAGGCTTACTAATGCGGAAGCTTAACCAATTTTTTAAAAACTCTTGAATCAGAGACAAATTGAAAAACAGATTTCACAGATCTGAAGATAAATTGAGTGAGTTGTGCAAATGGAGTGTGTGAACAAATTGATTAGATGATTCAAACGATCCTATGCATGCATTTAACGAAGGATAAATTCAAACCACAATCAGATCAATGCACAAGATTTTTAGGTTGGTTCGGAAATCACACCATGTGATTCCTAAATCCACCCCTCACACAGTGAGGATCCACTAATCAATCTGGGTACAACACACCCACTGGAGCCTGTCAACTCCAATCACCTGAGTTTACAACTCACACAAACTCTAGAGTAAGACTACACTAGAACCCTGAGCAAGACAGCTAAACAACACTTGGTACGACGACTCAAACCCACTGAGCTCGACGGCTCACGAACACTTGCTAGAAAAACACAAGACTCAGATCCTCTAGCACAGATCTAGTCCAACAAGAGTTAATTCATGAGACTCATGCAACAACCCATGCACAATCTCAGAATCACTGAGAAGAGAAAAGGAAATGAAAATTATTGATGAGCTTTTCTCTTCAGATGTACTCCCTTATAGAAGGTCGAATTGTGAAGAGCTTTGATCTCTGAAAGTTCCTGGGCGATGCTCTGCAATTTGATCTTCAGGATCTTCCTTGAATTCTTCACAGAAGTCGGCTTCTACTTGATCTCCTTCCTTGAGGTGATCCAATTGCTTCTTCAATGATCAATTTCCACTTCTCATGCTTGAGCAGATGAGAATTTGGCTTGAGGAAGCACCAGGAAGACAAGAACAGGGAGGAGAAACCTTCTAGCCGCCAACGGGATTTCTGGGAGGCTCTGAAAGGTTCTTGCATGTTGGATAGCCAATAGAAGGGTATTTATACCCCTAATAGTCCAATGTACCCTTGGGGGTCGTGGGCACACGATCCAAGGCTAATCTAATAGTTCCCTAGGGTGCCACGTGTCCACGACAAAATTTAAGTCAGAGAGATTCCGGAGTGTGTCGACTTGCCATGAGGTGTGTCGACACATTGTTCCCGACTGGCAAATCAATTCCTGGGAGAGTCTCTAGTGTCGACCTTAGTTGATTTAGTGTCGACACCATGTTATAGACAGTAAAACAGGCCTTTTGGGAGAGCCATCTAGTGTCGACCTACCTGCATTTGGTGTCGACCTGCTTTAGCCATTGAAAAATAGGCCTTCTGGGAAGGCTCTCTAGTGTCGGCACTATCTGTTTAGTGTCGACCTGAGATAGAAGCCTGTTAACATATTTCTCTGGGATCTATCTCTAGTGTCGACCTGCCCTGGTCTAGTGTCGACACTAGTTGACCATTTCTTCACCTTTTGCCTTAGAGCTTGAATCATTGTGTCGACACCAGTGTGAGGTGTTTCGACACCACCCTTGCAATAAATGTTTGTCCCTGAGAAATAACACATAAATCATTAGTTAAATATATTATCATGAATATCAATGATAAATGTGCTTGGAAACATGCTTTTTGAATATTGTTATTTCAGGTGTGATGTATTTCACATGTTCCAATTGTTATGCATGAAAATCACAACTTGTCATCATCAAAATGTGAGGAGAAATGTATTATATTCACACTCAACCCAACAATGGGCACGTTATTTTTCCTTGCTAACGGTTTCCCGACTTAGTTCCCTAAATTAGATAATGAGTCACATTGTGACGTATACTTGGCCAATCAGATTTTTCGTTGCTTAAATTTCTTAGTAGAACATTTAGAAATAATGTCTGGGGTTGATTTATCACTTTTACAGATGTTTTATATGTGTTCTTGCACATACGATAATGGTATGTATGGTTTCTATTATTCTGTTTTATAGAATTTATTATTTTGAATTTTTAAAATACGGAATTTTTCTTGGTTGCTACATCCTCCCCCACTTAAAAAAGAATTTGGTCCCCAAATTCATATGATATGATATGACTACCAATTTTCTAAGTATTTCAATCCATCATCTCCCCCACTTAGGGCCTTGCTATCGTGAAAAATATGGAATTATACAAAGGGTGTAGTGATAATACCTTGTCCACCTTCATTGGCATGATTCATATCCACAAGGGATTGTAATCATCCTTGGCGTGGAGTTTGGTTCATCTTTGTTGGGCAATCGATGACTCGATGTTGTTGACTTCCACATCGCAAGCATCTGCCCAATTTCTTCCAACAGTTATCAACCTGATGCCCTGGCTTTTCACAAAATTCACAAACTACCTCCCATTTCACCTCACCTTTCATTCTCTTACTATCTACTGTATTTCTTCCTTTATTATCATGGAATGAGTAGCACGTTCCCTTTTCAACACCTTCTTCTTATGGATCTTTTCAAGAAGTTCCATGGTGTCCTCGACTAATTGAGCTCTTAATACCATGTCGGAATATACTACAATGTCTAGTGGAGCCAACTTTTCCCAGAACACAGGTCTCAACCTTCTAAGAATCTCTTTGCCTTCATCTTTTCCGTACTCACCAAATGTGGTGTATACTATGCTAGTCATTCAAATTGCACTTCATATTCTGCTACAGACATCATTCGTTGTTTTAAATTGGCGAATTCATTTGCCTTCTTTTCACGAATCCTCTCGGAAAAGTATTTGGTGTTGAAGAGTTCTAAAATTTCTCCCACTCTATATTGTTGTTGGGTAATTGTCGACTAGTAGCTTCCCACCAAGCTCTAGTCGCGGTCCAACTGGAAGGTTTCTAGAAGGACTTTCTCCTGCTCTAACGTTGCATAACTCTAAAGATTCGTTCCATCGCCTTCACCCAATTTTCAGCTTCATTAGGTTCCGGAGTTCCATTAACCTAGGGGTATTTATTTGTTGAAAGTTCCCATATAAGTCTCCTGCCCCATTTCTTGCTCCTTCTTGGATCACGTTGTAAGGCTTGAGTTAACCCCTGTACATTTTGCTGTAATTCGTGCATTTGTGCATGCTCACCAGCCATCTCCTCTAGTTCCTACGAGCAATAATACTTATTAATTTTCTTCTTAAACTTAGGGTGCTTATACATATATTAAGCTCCTAGCATAACCCCAAGTTTTACCCGACCTCTCACATAGGTATGGTGGTTGACTTAGACACGTGTCATGGCAGTTCATCCTAGAACACCCTATACCTAAGAGATCCAATGAGGACATCCTAGACCATCTTAAACCTAATTATCCAATCAAGACATCCTAGGATCTTATATCAACTGTCATGCCCCTCCAATTTAGCAGCAGAATAAATCAGAGGATATAATGGAGTTTATTCCAATTCTTGTTTTCTAATTTTAGGAATATAAGTGAAATGAACTAAAGTGTGAATGAATGAATCATGTTACATGTTAGGTGTAAAGAATATGTTCAAATGTATAATATTAGTATCCATGATTTAAAAAAAAATGTAATAGAGGAAAGTATGGTTAAGTGATTTAGAAATGTGTTGATAGCTAAAAGTATTCCATGCATGTTCTTGTAATTTAAATGCTAGTGTGTATTCCTTAGTGTTTAAAGCTTAATGTGAATGTGATATGTTTATGATTAAGTCATTGTTTTACTTGCTGAGTCTTTGGACTCACCCTTGCTTCGGCATACAGGTGAGACAGGTATTACTATTTTGGAAGGAAGGCATAACGAAGGTTGATCTCTTGGAGGAGTAGCTTTTGAGGAGCAATTTTCAGTTGTACTTTTCTTTTCATAGCTTGAATAAAAATTTTGTATGGACAATATTTGGACAATGTAGTTCTTTCCTCATGTAATAATGTGGACATTGTCATTTTATTTTTGCTATATAGACTGTGGAATATGTGATGGTGATGGACTAAAGTTGAATTGTTTATTTTATTCCGCTGAAATAAATTGATATCTATGTACTTTTCAACCTATCGGCTAGTGTTGGGTTTTATCCCACTGTAATGACGATCTTTATACTGATGGGGATTGTTATAATCGTACCGGTATGAGGAGGGTCGTTACAGAACTTAGCTAGGTTTGGGGGTCCAAAATTAGAAATACTAATCCGATTGGCCTCCGGTTTGTTCCAACACGGTCCGGCGTTGATTGTGACTTGTGAAAAATGACGGAGTTCAATTCAGACTCCCGGTTGAGCTCGATGCTCAAATTCACATTAAACAAGTTAGTTTAGTTTATAAATGAAGAACTTAGGTTTGAGGGTCCAAAATTAGAAATACAAATCCGATTTGCCACCAGTTTTTTCCAGCACGGCCAAGGCGATGATTGTGACTTGTGGAAACTGACAGAGTTCAATTTGGACTCCTGATTTGAGCTCGACGCTCAAATTCACATTAAGCTACTTAGTTTAGTTTGTTTTGTTTAAAAAGGAAGAACTTAGCTAGGTTTGGGGGACCAAAATTAGAAATACTAATCCGATTGGCCTCCGGTTTGTTCAACACGGCCAGGGCGATGATTATGACTTGTGAAAACTAACGGAGTTCAATTCTGACTCCAGATTTGAGCTCGATGCTCAAATTCATATTAAGCAAGTAAGTTTAGCTTAAAGAAGAAAAACATAGGTTTTGGGGTCCAAAATTAGAAATACTAATCCGATTGACCACCAATTTTTTCCGATATGGCTAGGGCGATGATTGTGACTTATGGAAACTGAGGGGTTTCAATTTGGACTCCCAGTTTGATGCTCAAATTCATGTTAAACAAGTTAGTTTAGTTTGTTTTGTTTAAAAAGAAAGAACTTAGCTAGGTTTGGGGGTCCACAATTAGAAATACTAATCTGATTGGCCTCCGGTTTGTTCCAGCATGGCCAGGGCGATGATTGTGACTTGTAAAAATGGACGGAGTTCAATTCCGACTCGCGATTTGAGCTCGATGCTCAAATTCACATTAAGCAAGTAAGTTTAGCTTAAAAAAGAAAAACTTAGGTTTGGGGGTCCAAAATTAGAAATACTAATCCGATTGGCCACCAGTTTTTTCCAATATGGCCAGGGCGATGATTGTGACTTATGGAAACTGACGAGGTTCAATTTGGACTCCCAATTTGTGCTCAACGCTCAAATTCACATTAAACAAGTTAGTTTAGTTTGTTTTGTTTAAAAAGAAAGAACTTAGCTAGGTTTGGGGGTCCAAAATTAGAAATACTAATCTGATTGGCCTCCTGTTTATTCTAGCACGGCCAGGGTGATGATTGTGACTTGTGAAAATTGACGGAGTTCAATTCCGACTCCCGGTTTTAGCTCGACGCTCAATTCACATAAGCAAGATAGTTTAGTTTAAAATGAAGTACTTAGGTTTAGGGGTCCAAAATTAAATACTAATCCGATTGGCCTCCGGTTTGTTCCAGCACAGGCAGGGCGATGATATGACTTGTGAAAACTAATGGAGTTCAATTCCGACTCCCGATTTATGCTCGACTCTCAAACTCACAATAAACAAGTTAGTTTAATATAAAAATGAAGAACTTTTCCAAAATTATAAATACTAATTCAATTGGCTTCTGAATTTTTCCAGCACGACCACGGTGATGATTATGACTTGTGGAAACTGACAGAGTTCAAATTGGACTCCCGATTTGAGCTCGACGCTCAAATTCACATTAAGCAAGTTAGTTTAGTTTGTTTTGTTTAAAACGAAAGAATTTAGCTAGGTTTGGGGGTCCAAAATTAGAAATACTAATCCGATTGGCCAATATTTTTTTCCAGTACGGCCAAGGTGATGATTGTGACTTGTGGAAACTAGCGGAGTTCAATTTGGACTCCCGTTTTGAGCTCGACGCTTAAATTCACATTAAACAAGTTAGTTTAGTTTGTTTTTTTTTTTAAAGAAAGAAATTAGCTAGGTTTGGGAGTCCAAAATTATAAATACTAATCCGATTGGCCCCCAGTTTTTTCTACCACGGCCAGGGCGATGATTGTGACTTATGAAATTGACGGAGTTCAATTCTGACTTCCGATTTGAGCTCGACACTCAAATTCACATTAAGCAAGATAGTTTAGTTTAAAATTAAGTACTCATTTGGGGTCCAAAATTAGAAATACTAATCCGATTGCCAATAGTTTTTCCAGTACGGCCAGGTGATGATTGTGACTTGTGGAAACTAGCGGAGTTCAATTTGGACTCCCGGTTTGAGCTCGACGCTTAAATTCACATTAAACAAGTTAGTTTAGTTTGTTTTTTTTTTTAAAGAAAGAAATTAGCTAGGTTTGGGAGTCCAAAATTATAAATACTAATCCGATTGGCCACCAGTTTTTTCTACCACGGCCAGGGCGATGATTGTGACTTATGAAATTGACGGAGTTCAATTTGACTTCCGATTTGAGCTCGACACCCAATTCACATTAAGCAAGATAGTTTAGTTTAAAATAAGTACTCAGGTTTGGGGGTCCAAAATTATAAATACTAATCCGATTGGCCTCTGATTTTTTCCATTACGGTCAGGGTGATGATTGTGACTTGTGAAAACTGACGTATAGTTCAATTTGGACTCCCGGTTTGAGATCCACACTCAAATTCACATTAAACAAGTTAGTTTAGTTTGTTTTGTTTAAAAAGGAAGAACTTAGCTAGGTTTGGGGGTCCAAAATTAGAAATACTAATCCGATTGGCCTCTAGTTTGTTCTAGCATGGTCGGAGCGATGATTTTGACTTGTGGAAACCGGCGGAGTTCAATTCGGACTCCCGGTTTGAGCTCGATGCTCAAATTCACATTAAACATGTTAGTTTAGTTTAAAATGAAGAACTTAGGTTTGAGGATCCAAAATTAGAAATGCTAATCTGATTGGCCTCCGGTTTTTTCCTGCATGGCCAGGGTGATCATTGTGACTTGTTGAAACTGACGGAGTTCAATTTGGACTCCCGGTTTAGCTAACCCTTAAATTCACATTAGGCAAGTTAGTTTAGTTGTTTTGTTTTAAAAGGAAGAACTTAGCTAGGTTTGGGGTCTAAAATTAGAAATACTAATCCGATGGCCTACGTTTGTTCCAGCAACTTGTGAAAACTAACAGAGTTTAATTTCGACTCCGGGTTTGAGTTCGAAGTTCAAATTCACATTAAGCAAGTTAGTTTCGTTCAAAAATGAAGAACTTAGGTTTGGGTGTCCAAAATTAGAATACTAATCTGATTGGCCTGTGATTTTTTCCAGTGCGACCAGGCGATGATTGTGACTTGTGGATACTGACGGAGTTGAATTTGGACTCCATGTTTGAGCTCGTTGCGCAAATTACATTAAACAAGTTAGTTTAGTTTGTTTTGTTTAAAAACAAAGAACTTTGCTTGGTTTGGGGGTCCAAAAATAGAAATACTAATCCGCTTGGCCTCGGGTTTGTTCTAGCACAGTCCGGGCGATGATTGTGACTTGTGAAAAATGACGGAGTTCAATTCGGACTCCCGGTTTGAGCTCGATGCTCAAATTCACATTAACAATTAGTTTTTTAGTTTTAAAATGAAGAACTTAGGTTTGAGTGTCCAAAATAGAAATACTAATCTGATTGCCTCCAGTTTTTTCCAGCACGCCAAGGCGATGATTGTGACTTGTGGAAACTGAGGGAGTTCAATTTGGACTCCCGGTTTGAGCTCGACGCTCAAATTCACATTAAACAAGTTAGTTTAGTTTGTTTTGTTTAAAAAGAAAGAACTTAGGTAGGTTTATGGGTCAATTAGAAATACTAATCCGATTGGCCTCTGGTTTGTTCCAGCATAATCCGGCGATGATTGTGACTTGTGAAAAATGACGGAGTTCAATTCGAACTCCCGGTTTGAGCTCGATGCTCAAATTCACATTACAAGTTAGTTTAGTTTAAAAATGAAGAACTTAGCTTTGAGGGTCCAAATTAGAAATACTAATCCGATTAGCCTCAAGTTTTTGCCAGCACGGCCAAGGCGAAGATTGTGACTTGTGGAAACTGACGGAGTTCAATTTGGACTCCCGGTTTGAGCTCGACACTAAATTCACATTAGGAAACTTAGTTTAGTTTGTTTTGTTTAAAAAGGAAGAACTTAGCTAGATTTGGGGGACCAAAATAGAAATACTAATCCGATTGGCCACCGGTTTGTTCCAGCATGGCCAGGCGATGATTGTGACTTGTAAAAATGGACGGAGTTCATTCCGACTCCCGATTTAAGCACGATGCTCAAATTCACATTAAGCAAGTAAGTTTAGCTTAAAAAGAAGAACTTAGGTTTGGGGTCCAAAATTAGAAATACTAATCCGATTGGCCACCAGTTTTTTCCAATATGGCCAGGGCGATGATTGTGACTTATGGAAACTGACGAGGTTCAATTTGGACTCCCGGTTTGAGCTCAACGCTCAAATTCACATTAAACAAGTTAGTTTAGTTTTTTTTGTTTAAAAAGATAGAGCTTAGCTAGTTTGGGGGTCCAAATTAGAAATACTAATCTGATTGGCCTCCTGTTTATTCTAGCACGCCCAGGGCGATGATTGTGACTTGTGAAATTGTCGGAGTTCAATTCCGACTCCCGGTTTTTAGCTCGACGCTCAATTCACATTAAGCAAGATAGTTTAGTTTAAAATCAAGTACTAAGGTTTAGCGGTCCAAAATTATAAATACCAATCTGATTGGCCTCCGGTTTGTTCTAGCACAGCCAGGGCGATGATTATGACTTGTGAAAACTAATGGAGTTCAATTCAGTCTCCCGATTTATGCTCGACTCTCAAACTCACAATAAACAAGTTAGATTAATATAAAAATGAAGAACTTTTCCAAAATTATAAATACTAATTCAATTGGCCTCCGAATTTTGCCAGCACGGCCAAGGTGATGATTATGACTTGTGGAAACTGACAGAGTTCGAATTGGACTACCGATTTGAGCTCGACGCTCAAATTCACATTAAGCAAGTTAGTTTAGTTTGTTTTGTTTAAAACGAAAGAACTTAGCTAGGTTTGGGGGTCCAAAATTAGAAATACTAATCCGATTGGCCACTAGTTTTTTCCAGTACGGGCAAGGTGATGATTGTGACTTGTGGAAACTAACGGAGTTCAATTTGGACTTCCGGTTTGAGCTCGACGCTGAAATTCACATTAAACAAGTTAGTTTAGTTTGTTTTGTTTAAAAAGAAAGAACTTAGCTAGGTTTGGGTGTCCAAAATTACAAATACTAATCCGATTGGCCACCCGTTTTTTCTACCACGGCCGGGCGATGATTGTAACTTGTGAAAATTGACGGAGTTCAATTCTAACTTCCGATTTGAGCTCGACGCTCAAATTCACATTAAGCAAGATAGTTTAGTTTAAAATTTAGTACTCAGGTTTGGGGTCCAAAATTATAAATACTAATCCGATTGGCCTCTAATTTTTTCCATTACGGTCAGGGTGATGATTGTGACTTGTGAAAACTGACGGAGTTCAATTTGGACTCCCGGTTTGAGATCCAGACTCAAATTCACATTAAACAAGTTAGTTTAGTTTGTTTTGTTTAAAAAGGAAGAACTTAGCTAGGTTTGGGGGTCCAAAATTAGAAATACTAATCCGATTGGCCTCTGGTTTGTTCCAGCATGGTCGGAGCGATGATTTTGACTTGTGGAAACCAACGGAGTTCAATTCGGACTCCTGGTTTGAGCTCGACGCTCAAATTCACATTAAACATGTTAGTTTTGTTTAAAAATGAAGAAATTAGGTTTGAGGGTCCAAAATTAGAAATGCTAATCTGATTGGCCTCCGGTTTTTTCCAGCATGGCCAGGGTGATCATTGTGACTTGTGGAAACTGACAAAGTTCAATTTGGACTCCCAGTTTTACCTCAACGCTTAATTCACATTGGCAAGTTAGTTTAGTTTGTTTTGTTTAAAAAGGAAGAACTTAGCTAGGTTTGGGGGTCCAAAAAGAAATACTAATCCGATTGACCTCCGATTTATTCCAGTATAGCCAGGGCAATGATTGTGACTTGTGAAAACTAACAGAGTTCAATCTGACTCCCAGTTTGAGCTCGACGCTCAAATTCACATTAAACGAGTTAGTTTAGTTTAAAAATGAACAACATAGTTTGAGGGTCCAAATTAGAAGTAATAATCCGATTGCCTCCGATTTTTTCCAGCATACCAGGCGATGATTGTGACTTGTGTAAACTGACGGAGTTCAATTTGTACTCTTAGTTTGAGCTCGACGCTCAAATTCACATTAAGTAAGTTAGTTTAGTTTGTTTTGTTTAAAAAGGAAGAACTTAGCTTGGTTTGGGGGTCCAAAATTAGAAATACTAATCCGATTGGCCTCCGGTTTTTTTCTAGCATGGCCATGGCGATGATTGTGACTTGTGAAAACTGGCGGAGTTCAATTCCACTCCTGATTTGACCTCGACGCTCAAATTCACATAAGCAAGTTAGTTTAGTTTAAAAATGAAGAACTTAGGTTTGATGGTCCAAAATTAGAAAATAATAATCCGATTTGCCTCCGATTTTTTCCAGCACGGCCAGGGCGATGATTGTGACTTGTGAAATTGATGGAGTTCATTTTGGACTCCCGGTTTGAGCTTGACGCTCAAATTCACATTAAGCAAGTTAGTTTAGTTTGTTTTATTTTAAAAGGATGAATTTAGCTAGGTTTGGGGGTCCAAAATTAGGAATACTAATCCAATGGCCTCCGGTTTGTTCCTGTAAGGCAAGGGCGATGATTGTGACTTGTGAATACTAACGAAGTTAATTCCAAGTCCCTTTTGAGTTGACGCTCAAATTCACATTAAGCAAGATAATTTAGTTTAAAATGAAAAACTTAGGTTTGTTGGTCAAAAATTAGAAACACTAATCCGATTGGCCTCTGTTTTTTTCTAGTATGGCCAGGCGATGATTGTGACTTGTGCAAACTGACGGAGTTCAATTTGGATTTCCTGTTTGAGCTCGACGCTCAAATTCACATTAACAAAGTTTAGTTTGTTTTGTTAAAAAGGAAGAAATTAGCTAGGTTTGAGGGTCCAAAATTAGAAATACTATTCCGATTGGCCGTCGGTTTGTTCCAGCATGGCCAGGGTGTTGATTGTGACTTGTAAAAACTGACGGAGTTCAATTCTGACTCCCAGTTTGAGCTCGACACTCAAATTCACATTAAGCAAGTTAGTTTAGTTTAAAAATGAAGAACATTGGTTTGTGGGTCCAAAATTAGAAATACTAATCCGATTGGCCTCTGATGTTTTCCACTACGGCCAGGGTGATGATTGTGACTTGTGGAGACTGACGTACATCAATTTGGACTCCCGGTTTGAGCTCGACGCTCAAATTCAAATTATACAAGTTAGTTTAGTTTGTTTTGTTTAAAAAGGAAGAACATAGCTAGGTTTAGGGGTCCAAAATTAGAAATACTAATACGATTGGCCTCTTGATTTTTCTAACATAGTCGGGGCGATGATTGTGACTTGTGGACACTGACGGAGTTCAATTCGGACTCCCGGTTTGAGCTCGACGCTCCAACTCACATTAAACAAGTTAGTTTAGTTTAAAAATGAAGAACTTAGGTTTGAGGGTCTAAAATTAAAATACTACTATCCGATTGGCCTTCGATTTTTTCCAGCACAGCAAGAGCGATGATTGTGACTTGTGAAAACTGACGGAGTTCATTTTGGACTCTCGTTTGAGCACGACGCTCAAATTCACATTAAGCAAGTTAGTTTTGATGAACAGTCTATCCCCATGTAATTAAAAGTAATTACATTTCTATTTTGGTGATTAATAAAACCATATTATTGTGATAATTATCAACCCTCAATTAAAGGTCACTAACCTATTTTCTACAAGTCTTAAGCACAGGAATTAATACCAAAGGAAAATAAGCTAAAACAGGTAAGCATCTCTACATTGTATCTACAACATCATTTTGTCTAAGTACACATCGCTTTCTTTTATAGATCATAACGATTACAGTAGAACTGTAATGATTTCTTCATAACCATTTCATAAGTGCCTTATCGATTTCTTCATAGAATGAAACATCGTTTGAATTCAAAAGAAATCGTTATCGTAACGACTTGCCTTCGTAACGATTCCTTTAGTCATCGTAAGGACTTGCTTTCGTAACGATTCCTTTAGTCATCGTAACGACTTGCTTTCGTAACGATTCCTTTACTCATCGTAATGACTTACCTTCGTAACGATTCCTTAGTCATCGTACGACTTGCTTTCGTAACGATTCCTTAGTCATCGTAACGACTTGCTTTCGTAACGATTCCTTTAGTCTTCGTAACGACTTGCTTTCATAATGATTCCTTTAGTCATCGTAACGACTTGCTCTTGTAACGATTCCTTTAGTCATCGTAATGACTTGCTCTCGTAACGATTCCTTTAGTGATCTTAATGATTTGCTATCATAACGATTGCTTTAGTGATCATAACGATTTTCTTATCGCAACGATTGCTTCAGATATTATAACGATTTGCTTTGTGCATCGACTTCTTAAGTAATCACATCGATTTCTTTGGTTCTCATAACGATTTGCTTTGCGCATCGACTTCTTAAGTAATCATCATGATTTCCTTGATGATCACAACAATTCGTTCATATCTCACAATGATTTTCTGTTTGTTTGCATAACGATTTCATAAGTCATAAATGCATCGATTTCATATCAATCAACTTGACATATGACTTATCCTTCAACGGTTGAATAGTCAAAGTCTTCGCACATATTCTTCTGTCAGCTGTGCATTTAATGAAGACTGAACGTATCTTTGCATGCATGCAGTCGATATCATCTATTATCGTGTCTATTCCGTATACATCTTTTTGAACATCAAAATCACATTACTATTTTGATGAATATTCACACCAACGTTGACCGACAACAAGAGACATCCTAGCTGTCTACTGCCTTAGCATTAATGTATGCAGGTCTCTGACAACATTCGTCATACAACGTTGGACCTTGTAGAAGCCAAAGGACACTTCAGAAGATCCTATCTCTTTGCATGCACAAATGGATAAAGGACTGTTGATTGGAAGCTTCCAAGTGCCACTCAGTCTAACGTCCACCAAAAGCTAGAGGCAACGGATACTTCAATGTCTATATTTCAAATTAAAGCTATATTGAAGAAAGGAGCTCCAGAAGAAAAAATATATAGATACACAGAATGATAGTCATAAAAATCACTCTGATCATCAAGTCTTCTGCGAGTTCTAAGAAAGAGCCAAGCCTCATTCCATTAGATTAGCTTTTGCTCTCCGCATTGTTTGTAGATTTTCAAGAGAGCTTGATTGGTTCTGAGAGTGAGCTTTTGTTTGTAGATCTCATTGCTCTCAGTCCCTTGCTTCAGATCTTGGCTTGTCAAAGCTTGATCTAGGGGCTTAATCCCTGCTTACTTGTTTCTGTGCTTGTACCCTTCGTGTGTGAAGAAGACCTAGTGGTATCCAGGTGTGTGTGGGCCCTTCTAGTGTAAAGGAAGACCTGGTGGGGTATCGGGTGTTTTTCCTCTTCAGGCTGACAAGAGACGACCAACTGAGCTGGGTGTTGTAGTGTCCATAGGGGGACTGTACCCTAGTTAGTGAAATCCTGATTTGTTGCTCAGGGACTGGACGTAGGACTCCTGTGGAGAGGAGTCCGAACTAGGATACATCTTGTGTTGTGTGATTGTCTTCATGTGTTTGGTTGTTTCTCTTTACTAATACTAACAATCTTCAAAGTGTATTTCTTTATGATCGTTTTTAGTAAACAGATATTAATTGATAAATTTTAGAGACCCATTCAACCTCCCTCTGGGCTACCTAACTGGGCAACAAGTGGTATCAGCGAGTCTCTTCGACAAAGAAGAAGATCCAACGATCTGAAGAGTAAAGATCCATGACAGCCCAAGGTCACAATGAAGGTCAGTCTGTCAACCGACCACCATTGGTCGATGGAGAAGACTATGCTTACTGGAAAACAAGAATGGAGTATTTTCTACAAGGTCATGACTATCAGATATGGTCTATAGTTGAAGAAAGCGATCTCCTAGTCACCAACGAAAAGGCTCAGTGGACAGATGATGACAGGAAGAAGATTTCTTTAAACTGTAAGGCTAAAAGCATTCTATGTTGTGCTCTCAGCAAGAAGAATTCAATAGAGTATCAGCTTGCAAATCCGCAATGGAGATGTGGGAAAAATTGAGATCACTTATGATGGCACGGACAAGGTTAAGAAACCAGAATGAGATTCTGGTAACTCAATATGAGAGGTTCCAGATGCAGCCAGGAGAGTCCATAACTCAAATGTTCAGTAGATTCACAAACATTACGAATGGATTAGCAGGACTTGGGAAGACCTAAGAGATTTGACATATGGTAAGAAAATCCTTAGATCTCTTCCATCTACATGGACTCCCAAGGTAACAACCTTGAGGAAGCTAATGATCTAAAGAGGATGTCTTTGGAAAAGCTCATTGGGTCCCTTATGGCCCACGAGATAAATATGGAGAGACTAGGAGAGTCCTCAAGCAGAAAGAAACATTCAAATGCTCTTAAAGCAGAAGAAGACCGATCAGATGAGTCATCAGCCGAAGATGAAGCTCAAATGATTGCGAAGATGAAGAAGCCATGCTATTAAGAAGACTGCAGTGCATTCTAGCCAAGAAAAAGAAGTTCCAATCTAGTAGAAGACACTTCAAGAAAAATAAGGAATCAAGAAACCAGATGGAAAGGATCAGAAAAAGGCGAGCCCATATGCTACGAGTGCAAAAGGCCAGGACATATCAAAGCAGAATGTCCGAAGCTCAAGAAGCCTGAATTCAGAAAGAGAGAAAGCTCCAAGAAATTTAGGAGGCATAAGAAAAGGCTATGGCAGTAGCATGGAGCAACAGCAGTGACTCAGACAGTGAGTCAAGCTCAAACAGTGAAGAAGAAGAAGCCAACTTGGCTTTTATGGCAACACTGAAGAGAAGGTAACTTCTGATTCATCTTTTGATTCTTACAATGATTCTGATTTTGATAATCTTGAATAAACTTTCAACGAATTATCTGTAAATATAGGGAAGTAACAAAACTGTTAAAAGTTAGTAAGAAAAATCTGCATGTTTAGAAAACACTAATTCAGATCTAAAAACAGAAATGAAGAATTAGAAAAATAAATATTGAACTTAAAAGAAGAAATGAACTATTATGTGAAGATCTAAAAGATAAAAAAACAAATAATCAGATTAGAAAAACAGAGAGTTCAGATGAACTGAGAAAAGAAATAAAACTTTAAATGAAGAAAATGACAAACTGTCAAGCACATTGGAGAAATTTACAAATGGTAAGAACTCCTTAATATTAAAAGGTGCTAGACGTTCAGGAAAGAAGAAACATGTTTTAGGATATACAACACCAGAAAATGAAGAAACAATAATTCAACCTGAATATATCCAACACCGAAGTTTACACCCGAACAAATACATCATACAAAGTCAATTTCAAATATATTGAAAGAGTAACAAAAACGTCCTGCTGTAGCCATTGCAATAAGTTAGGGCATATAAAAATAACATGTCCAACTAGACATAAGAAATGGATAATTAAAAAGGAAACTGTTGACACTAACCAACAAGGACCCAAAAGAACTTGGGTACCTAAAACTTAATGTCACTGTCATGCCACCATATTTAGCAGCGGAATAAATACCGAGAGACGTGAACGATACAAATAGACATATCACAATTGAATAACGCAGAGTCACAATTAAACATAACAACACATTTGAGGTCATAATATTGTCATCCAAAGTACTCTTTATTCCATTCATTCAACTAATAAAAAACCTTACATCAATCGAGCCAATCAAAGGGCCCATTATTCAAATGAAAAATGTTTCACTATTACATCGACTACTTAAATAACTATTCCTAGACTATCAACTCCTCATATGGTGGCTGCTCATCACTCATGCCCTGACCCATCAGTCTCCTCTGGTTCCTCATCACTACCTGAAAAGGGCAGGATGATAGGGGTGAGCGAACTAGCTCAGTAGGATTTACATCTCAATATTGTGTGGGCACTAGTATACATGATTAACATTTTAAATAGGCAAGATATGAACATGATATGATGATAATGCAAGCAATACTAACAGATTGAATAGCAGAGTAGAACGGATATCATATCATATCAAATGTCGAGTCGCATATACAATGGACAGATATTTCAAGAGTAGAATCGTATCAAATGAATTGGCCATATCCAGATATCATCACGTATTCACGTTCCACTTATCATATCAAACTTATCATATCATCATATCAATGAAGGCACATTCACACAAATCTTGCATTAAGTATCAGTGCCATGCCACGCACCACAAGTCCATACTCCAGCAGTTAATAAGTACGTTGGGGCGCTCTTCCCCAGGACCAGACAGGGCCCCTATTGCACAGGCATTGGTCAAATGGACCGAAGTCCCATATTGTGTCGAACAAACATATTCATATTATGGCCACGGAGTTTCATGACAAGCTCATAGTAAGAAAGACATGATTATTCATAGAGTCATGTATGACAAAAGCTCAAGAGAACAAATGGGCAGTATAACGATGTCTCTTATGTTTCATAATTCATTAATGTCTTGACGTGAGGATGACTAATGACAGATCGTACGCGGACATGTGCTTTCTATCTCCCGGGTACTTCATGGTACAACCAGCTCGGCCTCTATGTGGGAATCCATAGAGAGCGAAGACTTATGGAGGTCTTAAGGAAAAGATCACTAGTCTTGCCGATTCGGAATCACCGGCAGAGAGCTCTCGATTCCCCAAAGGTGTGCCTAATCGTGTAAATGTGTAAGTGACGAGTTAGAATTGATCCTAACATGTATGCAATTGACAATAATTAATTGAACATCCAAAGCATATAACTATTGAAACTCATATGCAAATCATGATAGAAACTTCACTAACAAGTCCATACTAACATGTATTCATCCCCACATTCATATCATATTCTTGACAATAAGTAAGATCACAAGATAATCCAATGAACTTAAGGTCATCATAATTACAGATTAGAATCATATTCATTCATCACCGTTTTCCAATGGTTGTTACTTTTAGGTCCATGCATACTATATAACACATGCACATGCTAGTAGACATCATGTAACGATCAGACCCAAAACATGCAATTTACACACTAAATATCATGTTAAATAGACCTCGGGTATATACGGTAAGATTTGCATGAAAACACGTGGCTTCATGTAAAAATCCTGAGATCACATCGGTCACTTGTAAAGATCAGAACGCGACAGTGCCTTGTAAGATCGCGACAGGCTTGTCAGATCAGGCAGGCAGATCGAGATGGGTACATATGGAGAAGGCGACAGGGCTATCAGACCCGGGGACGGGTAACGACAGACCCCAATGAGGTCGCGACAGGTTGGGAACAGAACGTGACAATGGCATGTGAAGATCGCGACGGAACAATCAGATCAGGCAGCTAGATAGCGACGAGCGATTCGTCATGATCGGAACGCGACGGGTATACTGTCACTATGAGACCTCTGAACGTGGCCTATCGGGCCATCGCGTTCACAGGGTCTGCACCTGAATCTAACATAGAAAGGACAAGTTCTTGGATTGCGGTCCAGAACTGCCTTATATTGACACATAGTGCTTCAAAATAGAGAACAGATTGTACAATGCATGAAATAACGAAACTGGTTTTAAACTAATCTAGACATGCAAAGGTGCTTCCATTAAATCGGACTTAGAAAAATAATGAGGGTTTGATAGTCTTTAATCAAGTCAAACTCAAACGTAGAAGACAAGTGAAATCTGCAGACGTAGTTTCATGCAGCAACCCTCTTACCACACTTATAACTCTCTAACTAATGACATTTAGACAAAATGTTCAACACACAACAGGACGAGAACAATTAGTAGAAGAGCTTTTATGAGGGGGTTTGATCTAATTCAGTCTCTCAAATCTCAGAAATATATGAAGAACATAAAGGTCATGTGTAACCCGAAAACACATCTCATGTAGCAATTTACTTACCACGTTTGTAACTATCTAACTAATGACATTTAGATAAAACGTTAAACATGAAAGATGATTGCGACTATGAGTAGAATAACTTTCATGATGGATGTTTTGTCTAATTCAGTAGCAAATCACGTACATAATGAGAAGAACGGGAAAACCCTAACTGTGCACGACTTAGGGAAAACGACTAATACTCCATGTATACACCATAAAAATTGGGCAAATCAAGTGCAAATGAACATAGACTCAAAGCTCTACAAGATGGTATAGGATTTCTTAATCTTGGCCAGAGAACACCTACTTTTATGAAGATCTAAGACCAGTCGACGTTCTGGACGCAGCAGAGGATGAAGAGGGATGAAACTCCAGTTCACAGCCTTTCTCCTCCTCCTCTGAAGCCCTAGCCCGCCTGCAAATGACCCCAACTCATTTCCAAACCTTCCCTTTAGTGACGAGTTCTTATAGATTTAGGGTGTATTTACATGTCCTAATGGTACTAGGAAAGGGGCTGCGAATTCTGCTTTCTACTTTCCAAAATCTGGGATTTTCTCAACCAGGGAGGTAGCTACACCATAGGAAGGTGTCATACAGGGTTGGCCACGATTTGGGTTGCCATGCATGGCCATTACCACTAATTTTAACCCTAATTTGCCCTCCCTAATCACTACATAATTACATACACAAATTTCTGGGTATTTTCATGTCCAAATTTTTATCCTTGGGCCAAATGTGCTTCATTGGCCCAATCTTGTTAATGGGTCATTAATACATGGTGTTGGAAGTCTCTCCAATATGTTTATTTATTTATGGTTGGGTTATTTTTCCGTGTTAACAATTTTTTCGACTTAGTTTCCTAATTCGGTTACTTGGTCACGTGTGACGTACACTCGACCAATCAGATTTTTTCGTTGAATGAATTCCTTCGTGGAACACTTAGGGACAATATTTGTGGTTGATTTATAATTTTTACGGATTTTTTTCGATGTGTTTTCTCTCGTACGATAATAGTACGTAAGTTTAATCATTCCGATAATTGTGGAATTTATTTATCCCCTTTATTCTAAAATTTTTAAATCACTAAATTTTCGGGGTGTTACATCCTCCCCCACTTAAGAGATTTGGTCCCCAAATTTACACATAATGGTGTAGTTCGTACCTGAGAATAGTTCTGGGTGGTTTTTCTTCATTCTTTCCTCTGTTTCCCAGGTAGCATTAGTAACTCCGTCTCGAATCCATTGGACCTTCACCATAGGTATGGTACGATTCCTGAGTCGTTGAATCTTCCGATCCAACAGTTTGATCGGCTTCTCGTCATAAGTCAGGTCCTCCCGAATCTCCAAGTCCTCATGGTTGATTACATGGTCGGCATTGAATAAGTACTTCCTCAGCATGGATATGTGGAACACATTATGCACGTTCGCCAGCTGTGGAGGTAGTGCAAGTCTATACGCCACCTCACCAATCCTTTCCAGAATTTCAAACGGTCCGATGAATCTGGGACTCAACTTTCCTTTGATCCCAAATCTTTGAATTCCCCTTGAAGGTGAGACCTTCAAGAAAACATGTTCGCCAAGCTGAAATTCTAGTTCTCTCCTTCTCTTGTCTGCATAACTCTTCTGCCTAGATTGTGCTATCTTTAGACGTTCCCTGACAATTGAACCTTTCTGACAGCCGCCTCAATTAAGTCGGGTCCAACCCATTGGTTCTCCCCAACCTCTTCCCAACAAAGGGGTGGTCTGCAACTCCTGCCATATAAGGCTTCAAACGGTGCCATCTTGATACTTGCCTGATAGCTGTTGTTATATGCAAACTCCATCAGTACAACTGATCATCCCATCGACCTCTAAAATCTAGCACCAGAGCACGAAGCATATCTTCCACAATTTGATTGGTCTTTTTAGTTTGTCCATCAGTCTGAGGATGGAAGGCAGTACTAAAGTTTAGATTAGTACCCATTGCTGCTTGTAACCCTTCCAGAAGTGAAAGTAAATCTAGGGTCCCGATCTGATATTATGTTAGATGGAACCCCATGCAATCTAACTACTTCCTTAACATATAGTGCAGCCAATACATCCACTGACCAGGTACTCTTAATCGGCAAGAAGGGAGCTGACTTAGTCAATCGATCAACTATTACCCAATTGCATCTATACCACCTCTAGTCTTGGGCAATCCCATGACAAAGTCCATACCGATGCTATCCCACTTCCATTCCGGGATTTCTAGTGGTAGCAGTCCACCAGCTGTACGGAAATGCTCGGCCTTGACTTTCATGCATGTTAAACAGTATGACACATGATCGGCCACAACCCTCTTCATGTTTGGCCACCAGTACGACCTTTTTAAGTCTTGGTACATCTTTGTTGATCCAGGATGAATGGTGTACTTGGACTGGTGAGCTTCATTTAATAATCTGTTCTTGAGTTCTCCATGATCAGGGACACATGTTCTACCTCGGAATAGTAATCTTCCCTCAGCTGATAGAGTAAAGCCAAGTCTTTGTTCTAGTTCTCCTTGATCTCAACTAAGAATGGATCCTCTCTCTGTTTCTCCTTGATTTCGGTCAGTAGATCGGATTGTATCTGGAGGTTGGAAATCATTACTTGTTTTTCCTTCTTTCCCATGTCTATGTTCAAGCTTGCAAATTGCTTCAGTAACTTCCATTCACCCAGCATCATACTAGCTAGCATAGCTCCTGGTTGTCTACTTAGAGCGTCTGCCACTACATTGGCTTTCCCAGGGTGATATTGAATGGAAAAGTCAAAGTCCTTAAGGTACTCTAACTACCTTCTTTGTCTCATGTTAAGCTCTTTATGTGAGAATAAGTATTTCAAACTCTTGTGGTCAGAAAAGACTTTAAATTGCTCACCCATAGATATAATGCCTCCAATTTTCAAAGCGAATACTACAACTACTAACTCCAGGTCATGAACCGGGTAGTTCACTTCGTGGATCTTCAACTGTCTTGAGGCATATGCTATTACTTTCCCTTGTTGCATTAGATGCATCCCGACCTATTCCAGAAGCATCTGAATAAGTTTCAAATCCTCCCTCTTCAGTGGGTAAGGCGAGGACAGGAGCAGTAGTCAGACACTTCTTCAAGTTGTTAAAGCTTTCTTCACATTCATCGTCCACACAAACGGATTTTCCTTCCAGGTCAGCTTGGTTAATGGCACTACAATCTTTGAGAATCCTTTATAAACCTTCGATAATATCCTGCTAATCCAGAAAGCTCCTGATCTCTATGACGCTTGTTGGTCTTTCCTATTTCAGTACAGCCTCAACCTTTGATGGATCACACACGATACCATCCTTGGTTACCACATTCGTAAAAAGGATACCTCCTCAAGCCAGAATTCACATTTACTTAGCTTGGCATACAATTTATTCCCCTTAAAATCTGTAATGAAATCCTCAATTGCTCCTCATGCTCTTCCTTTGTCTTGGAATAGATCAATATATCATCGATGAATACCACCACATTTATCAAGATATGGGCGATAATGCTATTCATCAACTGCATGAAAACTGTAGGGGCATTTGTTAGTCCGAAAGGCATAACAATAATTCATAATGCCCATACCTGCTTTAGAAGGCTGTCTTGTGAATGTCTTCTCCCTTGATCCTCAATTGGTGATAGCTGGATCTGAGATCTATTTTAGAGAAGTATTTAGCTCCAGATAATTGATCGAACAACTCATCATTCTTGGCAGAGGATATTGTTCTTGATGGTTACTGGTTTAGATGTCTGTAATGTATACACAGCCTCATCGACCCATCTTTCTTCTTGACAAAGAGGATAGGTGCACCCCATGGTGATGTGCTTGTCGGATGAATCCCTTCTCTAACAGTTCCATCAGTTGCTCTTTTAATTCCTTCAGTTCTGTGGGGGACATTCTATATGGTCCCTAGATACTGTGCTGCTCCAGGGACCAACTCGACGGTAAAATCGGCCTCTCGCTCAGGAATAATCCCTGGCAAGTCTTCTGGAAAAATGTCAGCGTACTCACTGACAACATGGATGTCCCTCGACTTTGACTTCCTTCTTTGTGATGACAACATCAGCAAGAAAGGCCATACAACCTTTCCTCACATCCTCTTGGCTTGTAATGCCGAGATAAGGGACAATCTCCTGCGGTTTCTATCTCCTGTGAACACTAATTTTGGGTAATGGCTAAAGGTTACCCGACTTCTCCTACAATTGATACTAGCTCCATGTTCAGACATCCAGTCTGCTCCCAGTATATCACATCATACCCCTCCATGTCCATGCATATTAAATTTGCTGGTAGGTTTGGGTTTCAATCAACACTTCAATAGATGTCATATGTGTTGTAAGATTGTTGCCAGGACCAATCGGGTTTGACACAACTATTCCGAATTTCCTTGGGACGGGTTTCACAGGTAGGGTATCAACAATGTTTGAGATATAAAGGAATGTGTTTCTCCCGTATCAAATAGAACATATGCGGGTCGGGAAGAATAGTAAGTGTACCTTCCACGATACCTCCTTCTTTAGCAGCTTCAGTTCTGAATAGCTTGCAAGGGGCCTTGTCTCTTCTGTCCATTCGAATGCTTGTCCTGAGAGGCTCGTTCTTTCAACATTGGGCAGTCTGAGATCCTGTGGTCACGACTACCACAGCGCATGCATCTCCCTTGCGTTCTCCAGCATTGTTCAGACCGGTGACTAGCTTTTCACAGTGTTTTGCACCTTTCTCCCATTGTCACCACTATCTGCTTACCTAACTCCTTTGGTTTTTTATCAGCTGTTCATCTACTCCGCCGCTGGGCCTTTTCTTCCCAATGTCGGCTGATACCTTCTGTAGAAGACACTTGCTCCCTTTTCACAGATTTTCCCTTAATTCTTTCGGCGGTCTCCGTGGCATCTCCCAGTAACTTAGCCTTCTTTACCATGTCAGGATAGGTTTGAATGTCCATTGGCGCCAGTTGAGTGATGAACTGGGGCCTCAAGCCATTCAGAAAGCGTTTTGCCTTCATCCTTTCTGTCCCAATCAGTGAACAGCATATCGGGACAACGAGAGAATTGGGCCTCATACTCGGCCACATTGAGCCCTCTCTGCTTCAAAGCCACAATTTGGCTGCTTTCCCGTTCTTGGACTCTCTCATAAAGTACTTGGTGTTGAATTGCTCAATGAACTGAGCCCATGTTAGTTTGCTGCCATTCAGTGTTGCTTCTACTGACTCCCACCATGCCCCTGACTCCTTTTCCAATTGGAAGGTTGCTAGCAATACTTTGTTCTAGTCCGTGCATTGCATGACCCCTGAATATCCTTTCCATTTCCTTAACCCAGTGTGTCAGAAACATCTGGGTCAGTACTCCCTTCAAACCTAGGTGGATCCATATTCCAAAAATTCCGATGGAGATCACCGGCTCCACGGTTACCACCACCCTGGGTGGCTTGCAGGATAGCCTGAGTCAAGTTCTGTATTGTTTGTTGCATGTTCCTAGCCTGGGCACGTTCAGCGGCCATTGAGGTAATAAGTACCTTCAAGATAATAATAAAGTCATCACTAAATATATCACATGTGACTTCTATTCCAATGGTTCTACCTAACTCACATTAAGTATGACAGATTTTGACTCGTGTGATCTATTCATTCTATGTTCTTATTCCCATGGACCTAAAGATTAAGGCTCTGATACCAACTGTCCACGCCCCCATATTTAGCAGCGGAAGAAATACCAGGAGACGTGAACGATACAAATAGACGTATCCAGTTGAATAACGCAGAGTCCAATTAAACATAACAACACATTTGAGGCCATAATATTGTCATCCAAAGTACTCTTTATTCCATTCATTCACTATTAAAAACCTTACATCAATCGAGCCAATCAAAGGGCCCATTATTCAATGAAAAATGTTTCACTATTACATCGACTACTCAATATACAATTCCTAGACTATCAACTCCTCATATAGCGGTTGCTCATCACTCTTGCCCTGACCCATCAGTCTCCTCTGGTTCCTCATCACTAACCTAAAAGGACAGGATGATAGGGGTGAGCGAACTAGCTCAGTAGAATTTACATCTCAATATTGTGCGGGCACTAGTATACACATGATTAACATTTAAATAGGCAAGATATGAACATGTATGATGACAATGCATGCATACTACAGATTGAATAGCAGAGTAGAACGGATATCATATCAGATCAAATGTCGAGTTGCATATATAATGGACAGATATTTCAAGAGTAGAATCGTATCAAATGAATTGGCCATATTCACAGATATCACGTATTCACGTGATCAGACTTATCATATCAAACTTATCATATCATATCATATCAAACGAGGAACATTTACACAAATCTTGCATATAGTATCAGTGCCATGCCATGCACCACAAGTCCATACTCTCGCGGTTAATAAGTATGTGGGGGCGCTCTTCCCCAGGACCAGACAGGGCCCCTATTACACAGGCATTGGTCAATGGACCGAAGTCCCATATTGTGCCGAACAACATATTCATATTATGGCCACGAAGTTTCAATGACAAGGTCATAGTAAGAAAGACATGATTATTCATAGAGTCGATGTATGACAAAAGCTCAAGAGAACAAATGGGTAGTATAACGATGTCTCTTATGTTTCATAATTCATTAATGTCTTGACGTGAGGATGACTAATGACAGATCGTATGCGGAACATGTGCTTTCTATCTCCGGGTACTTCAGGGTACAACAAGCTCGGCCTCTATGTGGGAATCCATAGAGAGCGGAGACTTACGAAGGTCTTAAGAAAAAGATCGCTAGTCTTGCCGATTCAGAATGACCGGCAGAGAGCTCTTGATTCCCCAAGAAGGGTGTGCCTAATCGTGCAAATGTGTAAGTGACGAGTCACGAATTGTTCCTAACATGTATGCAATTGACAAATAATTAATTGAACGTCCGAAAGCATATAACTATTGAAACTCATATGCAAATCATGATATAACTTCACTAACAAGTCCATACTAACATGTATTCATCCCCACATTCATATCATATTCTTGACAATAAGTAAGATCACAAGATAATCTAATGAACATAAGGTCAATCACAATTACACATTAGAATGATATTCATATCATTACCGTCGTTTTTTTTGGGTGGGTGATTACTTTTAGGTCCATGCATACTATATACATCATGCACATGCTAGTAGACATCATGTAACCATCAGACCCAAAACATGGAATTTACACACTAAATATCATGTTAAACAGACCTCGGGTATATACGGTAAGATTTGCAAGAAAACACGTCGTTCATGTAAAATTCTGAGATCGCGTCGGTCACTTGTAAAGGCAGGGACGGGGTCAGATCAGAAAGTGACAGTGCCTTGTAAGGATCGCGACAGGCTTGTCAGATCAGGCAGGCAGATCACGACGGGTACATATGTAGAAGGCGACAGGGCTATCAGACCCGTGGACAAGTGCGACAGACCCCAATGAGGGTCGCGACGGGTCGGGAACAGAACGCGACAATGGCATGTGAAGATCACGACAGAACAGTCAGATCAGGCAGCTAGATAGCGACGGGCGATTTGTCGTGATCGGAACGCGACGGGTGTACTGTCGCTACGAGACCTCTGAACGTGGCCTATCGGGCCATCGCGTTCACAAGGTCTGCGCTGAATCCGACAGAGAGAAAGGACAAGTTCTTGGATTACGGTCCAGAATGCCTTATATGACACATGGTGCTTCAAAATTGAGAACAAATTGTACAGTGCATGAAAAATAACGAAACTAGTTTAAAACTAATCTAGACATGAAAAGGTGCTTCCAGTAAATCGGAATTAGAAAAATAATGAGGGTTTGATAGTCTTTAATCAAGTCAAACTCAAACGTAGAAGACAAGTGAAATCTGCAGATGCAGTTTCATGCTGCAACCCTCTTACCACACTATAACTCTCTAACTAATGACATTTAGACAAAATGTTCAACACACAACATGACGAGGACAACTAGTAGAAGAGCTTTGATGATGGGGGTTTGATCTAATTCAGTCTTGAATCACGAGAAATATATGAAGAACCTAAAGGTCATGTGTAACACGAAAACACATCTCATGCAGCAATTCACTTACCACGTTTGTAACTCTCTAAATAATGACATTTAGATAAAACTTAAACATGAAAGATGTGGGACTATGAGTAGATAACTTTCATGAAAGAAGTTTAGTCTAATGCAGTATCAAATCACATGCATAATGAGAAGAACGGGAAAAACCCTAACTATGCACGACTTAGGGAAAACGACTAATACTCCATGTATGCTCCATAAAAATTGGGCAATCAAGTGCAAATGAACATAGACTCAAAGCTCTACAAGATGGTATAGGCTTTCTTTAATCTTGGCCCAATAACACTACTTTTATGAAGATCTAAGACCAGTCGACGTTCTGGACGCAGCAGAGGATGAAGAGGGATGAAACTCCGGTTCCCAGCCTTCTCCTCCTCCTCTGAAGCCCTAGCCCACCTCCAAACTACCCCAACTCGTTGCCAAACTTCCCCAAGAGTTTAGTGACGAGTTCTTATAGATTTAGGGTGTATTTACATGTCCTAATGGGACTAGGAAAGGGGCTGCGAATTCTGCTTTCTACTTTCCAAAATCTGGGATTTTCTCACCCAAGGAGGTAGCTACACCATGGGAAGGTGTCATACAGAGTTGTCCACGATTTGGGTTTCATGCATGGCCATTACCACTAATTTTAACCCTAATCTACCCTCCCTAATCACTGCATAATTACATACACAAATTTTTGGGTATTTTCTTGTCCAAATTTTTATCCTTGGGCCAAATGTGCTTCATTGGCCCAATCTTATTAATGGGTCATTAATACATGATGTGGAAGTCTCTCCAATATGTTTATTTAATTATGGTAGGTTATTTTTCCGTGTTAACAATTTTTCAGACTTAGTTTCCTAATTCGGTAACTTGTTCACGTGTGACGTACACTCGACCAATCAGATTTTTCGTTGCACGAATCCTTCATGGAACACTTAGGGACAATATTTGGGGTTGTTGTTTTGATTATAATTTTTACGGATTTTCTGATGTGTTTTCTCTCGTACGATATAGTACGTATGTTTTATCATTCCAATAATTGCGGAATTATTTATTCCCCTTTATTTCTAAATTTTTTAAATCACTAAATTTTTGGGTGGTTTACAGTCTCCTTTTCAGGAAGCCTTCGAGCATCAAAGTGGTACCTAGACAGCGGGTGCTGAAGGCATATGTCAGGGAATAGGAAGTGTTCACTTATCTCCAAGCTGAAGAAGGAACAGTCACCTATGGAGATAATGAAAAGGAACAGTGATAGGCAGTGGTTCTGTGAGCAACAAAGGGAAAACATTATTGAAGATGTACTGTACGTCAAAGGGCTAAAGACAACCTCATAAGCATCAGCCAGCTTGTGACAAAGGTCATCAGATCAAGTTCCAAGAGTCCAAGTGTAGTATCTGAAGGATGGAGCAGTAATCATCAAGCAACAGAGAAAAGAACTTGTATGTGCTCTATCTTGAAGAACTCAAGGATCAAGACGGTTGTTTAGGCCAGCAAAGAGCAGTCAACTGAGCTGTGGCACATAAGATTGGGCCAGCACTTTGGATGGCATGAATAAGCTCAGAAAGAGAAGTCTTGTGGAAGGTCTGCCAAAGGTCAGTAATAAATTGGATGGTATCTACAGACCGTGTGCAAAAGGAAGCACACTAAGAGTTCCTTCAAGTCAAAGACTGTGGTAACCATCTCTAAACCCTTAGAACTCCTTCACATGGATTTATTCGGGCCAATGAGGACCACTAGTCTTGGAGGAAAGAATTTTGGATTTGTATTGTGGATGATTATTCCAGATTCACATGGGTTTCCTTCTTGGAGCATAAAGATGATACCTTTGATAGTTTTGTAAGCTTCAGTAGAAGAGTACAGAAAGACAAGAAGTTTTGCATTGTTGGAATCCGGTCAGATCATGGAGGAGACTTTCAAAATGAAAAATTTGCAAAATTCTGTGATGACCAAGGTATTGAGCATAACTTCTAGCACCAAGGACACCACAGCAAAAGGAGTTGCTGAGAGGAAGAATAGAACCTTATGGATATGGCAAGAACAATGCTGTCAGAATATGATTTACCAAGGTATTTCTGGGCTGAAGCAGTGAACACAACAAGCTATATCATTAATAGAGTAATGATCAGACCCATCTTGAAGAAGACTGCATATGAGTTGTCAAGGAAAGAAGCCAAAGATCAGTCACTTCAGAACCTTTGGATGTCCATGCTTCATTCACAACAACGGCAAAAGAGACATTGGTAGGTGGATGCCAAATCAGATGAAGGCATCTTCATGGGGTATGCTACTAAACCTAAAGGTTCTAGAGTGTTTAATAAATGCACCTTATTGATTGAACAGTCTGTACATATTTTTTGATGAAACTAACCCTTCCTTGAGAAAGGAAGCAAGAGCGACATTGATGATGCAGATGACTTGTCTAAGAATTAAAGACACATCAATTGAGGACAAGGAAGATCCCCCTCTGGAAACTTGTAGAAAACACATTGAACATGAAAATCTTCCAAAGGAGTAGAGATACAAGAAAGATCACCCACCTGAAAATATTATTAGTGATTCATCTGTAGGGGTAAGAAGAAGAGGTAATGTAATCCCTTGTGATTACCAGCATTTGTTTCTCAAATAGAGCCTAGGATAGTCAATGAAGCTCTTACTGATGAGTCTTTGATTCTAGCCATGCAGATGAACTGAATCAATTCAAGAGAACCATGTATGGTCACTTGTTCCTAGACCATCAGGTCATCGAGTTATTGACACCAAATGGGTGTTCAGAAATAAACTGGATGAAGCTGGTGTGATCTTAAGAAACAAGGCTAAGTTGGTAGCTCAAGGCTATTCCCAAGAGGAAGGCATAGATTTCGATGAAACCTATGCACCTGTAGCTAGACTTGAGGCTATTAGGATTTTACTTGCATATGCATCTGCTCTAGATTTGAAATTATTTCAAATGGATGTCAAATCTGTATTTTTAAATGGTTTCATTAAAGAAGAAGTTTATGTAGAACAACCCCCGGGTTTTGACGATTCAGAATTTCCAAATCATATTTTTAAACTTCATGAGGCATTATATGGTTTAAGCAAGCACCTAGAGCCTGGTATGAAAGGCTTAGTTCTTTTTTATTAGGTCATGGTTTCACTAGAGGACAAATAGATAGCACTTTATTTATAAAGTCAAAGGTCAAGCACATTCTACTTGTACAAATTATGTAGATGACATAATTTTTGATCTACTGATGAATCTCTTTGCAAGTACTTTGAGAAGCTTATGCAGGGAGAATTTGAGAGTAGCATGATGGGGAGGTGAACTACTTCTTTGGATTACAAATCAAGCAAGGAGGAGATGGCACCTACATCTGTCAAGCAAATACACCAAGGAGCTCTTGAAGAAGTTTGGATTCGAAAATTCCAAGCCACTGTCAACACGATGAGCACTTCAATAAGAATGGACAGTGACAAAGATGGTAAGAAGTAGATCAGAAGATCTATAAGAGTATGATAGGTTATCTACTTTACTTAACTGCCAGCAGACCTGATATACTTTAGTGTATGCATGTGTGCTAGATATCAAGCAGACCCTAGAGAATCTCATTTAATTAGTGTTAAAAGAATTTTCAGATATTTATCAGAACTCATGATCTAGGTATCTAGTATCCAAAATCATGTGAAGTAATTTAGTAGGGTACTTTGATGCTGACTATGCTGGATGCAAACTAGATAGAAAAAGCACCAGTGGCTGTTGTCAATTTCTTGCAGGATGCTTGATATCCTTGTCCTCCAAGAAGCAGAATTCAGTAGCACTCTCAACAGCTGAAGCTGAGTACGTGGCTGCTAGAAGTTGGTGTACACAACTCCTATGGATAAGCAACAACTTGAGGACTACGAATGCACATCAAGTCAATTCCACTATTATGTGACTACACACAGTGCCATAAACTTAACCAAAATCCAGTGCAGCATTCAAGACCAAACACATTGAGGTTAGATATCATTTTATTCGTGATCATGTAGCTAATGGCAATATTGAAATTTCTTTTATTGATACAAATAATTAGTTAACAGATATCTTCACAAAAGTCTTACCTGAAGAGAGGTTTACTTCTCTCAGAAGGGAATTAGCATGTGTAAATTGAAAGATTTATCTGTTAAACTAAATATTAAATTTCAGAGTGTAATAATTATTCTCCTTGAAGTGAGCAAAATATCTCAATTATTCACATTTATCTCATGTTTAAATGCTCATGTCGGTTCTTTTGTGTAATTCCTTATTTCTTTCAAACCGAGTTTTGTTGTTTTCTGCCAATAAAGGCGCACCTCTTCAAAAGGGCATTTATCCTCTATTTCATAAATCTAATCTGTGTGGGATCGATTTGTCCCCCTTCTTATCGCTTTCATCCTTTTGTTTGTCTGAGGCGATAACCCTTCGTCCCCGGCATCGACTTCTCTCCGATTTGAAGCATTCAACCTCTCCGCCAGAAATTTCTTGAGGGCTTCTCCCTCAACCACCCTTCCAAACCTCCAGAACCTTTCCTGCTTGATTCCATGGCCTCTTCAACTGTTTTCGGCAGTGTTGGGGGTACGAAGCTGCTTTCCTCACCGCAGAAGAGCAAGCAGGTTCGCTTCAGTCAAGGCAAAGCTTTGCGGGCACAAGGCAGTGGATTTAGCAGACTTGGAGATGAACGAATGCAGTTTGGTTGAAGCTCTACAGAGGCTGAAATGGACGAAGATTGCAACCCTTTCTTATGTAAGTTATCCAGATCTTGTCAAGGCTTTCTATGTCTGTCTGAAGATAGAAGAGGATGGGACCCTGACTTCTATGGTCAAGGGAACCAAATCACAATCACCAGGGATCTGTTAGCATCTTTGTTTAAAGTCTCTAACTCTGGTCGAAGTGGAGTCCACTCTGTGGACACTAAGGTCAAGGGTTTGGGGATAATAGGTCCAGAGTTCAAGCTGAAGGAGGGAAGATGGATATTAACCAACTTAGTGCCTTAACAGATTACTGAATTTTATAATTTTTAGATCATTGTGCCAAGGAGTGCAACTTTCTCCTCATGCACGATGGATGATTCAGACCTGATGTACTGGGCTATCCAAATCAGGAAATTAATACTGCAGAACTCATTATTAAGAGAATGAATTTGCAAGATCTCAAGTGTGGGATATAAAAAGCAAATTGAACTTCTCACTACCATATGCCCATCTCCTGACCAAAATCTTTCATCATTTCGGCATAAGTGTAGTTGGTGATGTCTGAAAAGATGGGCCAAGCTATTAGGTCCAGAAATTTAAGAAAAAGTGGATTTTCTGTAGTGAATGGTGTGTGGTCCAAGACTGGTGCAGTTGAGGTGAAACCATCCTTGGTGAAGCCCAAGATGACCTAGAACCAGAAGCATTATCTGAGGCAGTATCTGAGGCAGCAGCAGCAGCAGTAGATCTTGAAATTGTTCCAATTATTCCATCGGTTTCAAAAGAAGTGCCAGCAGCAGCAGTGCCAGCAGTAGAAGAAGAAGCAGCAGCAGAAGAATTGGGACATCCCTCTTGAGCATATTGAGCCTTTTGGCAATTCTCATAGGTTCCTCTTCCATCTTCCCAGTAGGCAGTCTACTTAGGGATGCGCTGGACTCCATCTCTCAGGGAGCCAGTTGCACATGAGCCAAGTATAGCAAAATCTATGGCAGAGGTCCACACAGAAGATTAGTTTTGGAAGAGCTCCAAGCCAGCAGGAGAAAATCCAATTCAAGAGGATGTTGTAATGGAAGATGCTCCCATTGAGGGGAGCAGTCAGTGGCAGAGGAATCCAGGGAGTCAGTGTTGTGGCATCAGGCCACACTGAAATTCATTCAGAAGTCTCCCAGTTCAAGAAGAAGAAGCAGCAGCAGCAGCACAAACTGAAGTTCCCATGGAAAGTGTGCATGCTGAAGAAGAAGCTGAAGTTGAGAAGGGCAGTGAGACTCAGGGGAGGGAAATGAAAATCCCCCAGAGAACCAGTTTAGAGAAGGTGAGACTGCCAATTCCTCAGATTCTGAGGATGACCAAGATCAGCAGCCTCCAATGGACAAGGCCCAGAGAAAGGGAAAGCAGCAGAAGTTCCAGATGTCCATCTCCTACTGACACTCCTTATCAGAGACAGATGAGGCAAAGAGTCATTATCAATTGAAGCATGTCATAGAAAGACTGGATGCTCAAGGGGAGATCCTGTGCTCAGTTTAGTCTGATGTAAACTCTATTTTCATGAGCCAGGCATCCACATCCAAAGAGTTGTCTCAAATAAAAGAAGTTTAAGGTGTTCAATAAGGAGTTAGGAAGCATGAAGACAATGTTTTCTATGATTTTGAAGGTAGTTGGAATCCCAAGCTCCTGCTCCTCCTCCACCTCCTACTGCTCAAAGAAGTGAAGAAGATGTTCCAAGGCCATCGGGCCATGAGTATGGGCAGGCCCATTAGGGCAGGCAACAGCTAGTTCATAAGCAGAGGTCAATGGTTCAGGGCCATCAGGGCGTTGAGCAAGTGCAGGGCCTTCAGGGCTAGCTGAGAAGGTGTCAGGTCCATCAGGGCATTGCAGTCAGAATCTGTGCAGCAAGTAGCTGAAGAAGAAGAAGTTGTAGCTCCTAAGCCCCAGCTCCTTCCTCCACTCAGACCCTAGTACCTCCATCACCACCTTCATCATCCATAGCTCCACCTACACCTCAAACCTTCAAGAAACCACAACCCAGAACCATCTCATCACCTACACCTTTTCTTCACAATCCACTTAATCTCCTGCATCTTCAACACCCATTTCTCCACCTCCACCTGTTTTTGAGGTTCCTCAGTATCATCATCAGCTGGAGCCCTCCCTTCTTCTGGTACACCATCCTCAGACACCAGATATCCACCTACTACCTCACACTCTCTTTTACATCCTTCTCCTCCACCCTCTTTCATTACTATAATTCCTGAGGGTACTCAACTTGAATCTCCCTATCTTGGGAAAGTCAAGGATGAGTTTGAAGAAGTCATCCTCCGATCTATACTGAAGGTTGGGGATCATATCCATAGGGCAGAATCTTCTAGTTCTGCTCCTAAGAAGAGGAAATTCTCCTCTCTTTCATCTGAACCTCGCTATCCCCCTCTGTAGTTTCTCTCTCAAGAGACAACAGAAATAAACCTCTGTACAGAGAATATCTTCATAAGGTTGTTTTTGCTACTTATCAACCTTCATTTTCTTAACCTTTCAGACCACTTGAATGTTATTCTACCCTATACCTCTCTAACCAAATCAAAAAAATCCAAAATCTTCTCTATTGCTCATTCCAAGACTGAAGAGCAATGGGCTAGGGGGCACATAGAGCTGTACAACAATTTCTTCTGGCTAAGTCTGCTAGATTCCCTCCAAGGGACCATTCCCTGACTCTCTCAGAATGGTTCCCAATTCATCACAAGAATTGTTGGGCCCCATTCATTCAGAAGGAGATCAAGATGGCCAGGCATTTCCACTCTTCAACAACTATAGATATGTCCATCGACTCCCTGAGGTCCAATTCAGCCAATTTAAGCGGGCCATAAATGCACTTGGTTCAGCTGACGCCCACACTGAATTGTCCATGTAGACTTTGCCACCCTTCTGGTGCCAGAGGAAATCTTGCTTCCACCTATTCACTCACTGGTCATGGACTCTTTATTGGGTCTATCATCTTTGAATGTTTTGCCAGAGTAATGGGCAGAATCAAGGTACAGAAGGGATTCCAAGTGGCATTTCATAGATTTCTACTCAGAGAATAGCACCGAGGCCATGTCAGTGCTGAGGTTCTAGCTCCTATCTGTCAGAATGTGAGAGGTTGACACCCTCAGACTGGGCCAGATTTTACCCCCCTCTGCTCAGCAGCTGTCAGATTTTAATGAATCCCAGGCCAGGGAAGGTCACTCTCCAGTTCTGCAGCTACATTTTTAGACATGAACTCTATTCACCTAGTCCAGGATCCCTTCCGGATTTGGGTTGAGAGATATAAAGTCTATGTAGCCCTTTGTCAAGAGCTGAAGGCCAAGCAGAACTTCTATCCCATTTCAGTTGATCAATTTCTTGCTCGATCCAGTTTTGGATTAGTATCCTTCAAAAGAATCTCCATTAGTAAAGAAGCCTATGCCAATCTCCTTGATGAGCAGTTGGCTCTCCATTTGAAGAGAATGGCTCCCTCCATGGGACCCAAGTACACTCTTGCCCCTAGTGTATTTCGTCAAGTTTTTGAAAAGCAGGAAGAACATGCATTGGAAATCATTTCTCATTTTGCCTCCCTCCTCTCTCATGCCTTTTATCTCCATGTACCTTCCCAGAATGAATGAATACAAATAGTATTTCATGTCTCATTCAGTTGTTTTCTCTTCTTCTTTGTCTTTTCCTTGCATTTTTTTGCTAATGACAAAAAAGGCGAGAATTATTGCAGCTCTGAAATACATATGGAGATCTATTTATCTGTGTTATTAGCTAAAGTTTGATAATTTGTTAAAGTTTTGTCATCACCAAAAAGGGGGAGATTGATGAACAGGCTATCCCCATGTAATTAAAAGTAATTACATTTCTATTTTGGTGATTAACAAAACCATATAATTGTGATAATTATCAAACCTTCAATTAAAGGTCACTAACCTATTTTCTACAAGTCTTAAGCACAGGAATTGATACCAAAGGAAAATAAGCCAAAACATGTAAGCATCTCTACATTGTATCTACAACATCATATTTGTCTAAGTACACATCAGTTTCTTTTATAGATCATAACGATTACAGTAAAACTGTAACAATTTCTTCATAACCGTTTCATAAGTGCCTTATCGATTTCTTCATAGAATGAAACATCGTTTGAATTCAAAAGAAATCATTATCGTAACGACTTGCCTTCGTAACGATTCCTTTAGTCATCGTAACGACTTGCTTTCGTAACGATTCTTTAGTCTTCAGATTTGCCCTTTAGATTTTCTTCAGTCTTTTCCAATTTTTCTTTCAGTTTATCATGCTCACTTGAAGAGTTTCAAAGGAGTTCATTAAATCATCTTTTTTCTTTTGAACCTCTTGGAGTTTATGTTTCAGGCTGTCCATCTCCTCATGGTGAGCTTCCTCATCAATCCTCATCATTTCAATGTCTTTATTAATGATGCAACTTGTTCATCATTTTGTGTGTTGTTAGTAAGAGAGTTAACTTTCTTTTTGAGTGCGTTGTTTTCAAATTTAAGTTCACAAAATTATTCAAACAAAACAGTATAAGCCTCTTCCCATTCATCAACTGAATAGCTTTCCAAGGAAGAGTTTACCTCATTTGAGTCCTCACTTCTCGCCATGAGACAGTGGACTTCATCATCTCCAGACGTAGCATGACTGTTTTCGTCCTCGTCTTCATTGCTCCAAGTGGCCAGCATTGCCTTGGCTTTCTTGAACGTGAACTTGTCCCTTTTCAGCTTCTTCTTGAGCTCGGGGCACTCTCCTCTCATGTGCCCTTGCTTCTTGCACTCGTAACAGACAATCTCAGATTTTTTGTTAGTATCAAATTATGGAAAATTCTTTCTTTTGGAAAGGTTTAGAGTTACCTGTACCTTTCCTCTTGTATTTCAGGAATTTTTTGAATTGCCTAGTGGGCAAGGCCATTTCGTCATTTTCACTCTCACTAGACGATTCAAACTCATCACTTTCCTGAATGACCTCCTTTTTGGAAGTTGAGGAATTTTTCCTGGAAGCCTTCAAGGCAAGTGGCTTCCTAGGATTTTCTTCAGTTTCCTTTCTTTTCATGTTGATTTCATAGGTCATCAATGAGCCAATGAGTTCATCCAATTTCATTTTGAAAGGTCTTGGAATCCTCAATGACAATGGCTTTGGTGTTCCATGAGGATGGAAGAGGACGAAGAATCTTCCTCCCCAAATCACTTTCTGAGTATTCCTTTTTCAGACCTTTCAAGCCATTAATGATCAACATGAATCTCACAAACATGTTAGAGATGGTTTCAGTAGAGTTCATTTTAAACATTTCATATTCGGAAACCAACATGCTTGCTTTAGTTTTCCTTACCTCGGACGTACCTTCATAAATTAGCTCGAGTTTGTCCTACATCTCTTTTGCTGATGGCACGTGGAAAACTCCGAGTATTCGTTGGGATGGACCGCGCACTGCATCATGTTGATGGTGCTCTAGTTGAGTGTCCCCTTCGCGATTTGGTCCTTGGTCCAGGTACTCTCGTCCTCAGGAAGGGAATATTCGCTTTTGTGGACTATTTTCCACAGCTCGTAGTTCTGTGCTCTCAGCAACACCTGCATACAATTTTTACAGTAAGGGTAGTTAGTTCCATCAAAAATGGTGGCCTGGTCACTGAGTGACCCTCGGCCATGAATCCCTTGCTAGATTCCATTAGACCGTGAATCTCTAATCGTAAGATCAAACAAGTAAGACAGTAAATCGGAGAAACTCGGCTCTGATACCAATTGAAAGGTTTGAGGAATTCAAAATATGGTAATCTAGAAGGGGGGTTGAATAGATTACTACCAATTAAAATTCTTATCACCTTCTTTTCGCAGAGACACAGGTTGTAATGATAAGAGTAGAGTTTAACTATGTGTGGATGTGTGTGACTTGATGACAATTAGATTGACGAACTATCAAGTGTGTGCAAATACAACGTGCCTATCAAGCATCTAACGCAAATTCGTGCAAACCACAAGACACGCAGATTTTATGTGGTTCGGAGTACACAACTTGTGTATCCTACATCCACGGGCCACACACACATGCAAAATCACCTGCTTATGAGCTAATTTGGAAACTACAACTCACACACACGAGTTATCTGATGTGCAACCATGATCAGATCAACTCACACACGTGAATCAAGCACAAGGACTGCTTGAGACACAAAACAACACACACACGGTTCAGAAGAAACGGAAACAGAGAGAGTTTAGAATTGTAGAACAAATCCTGAATGAAGAACTCTTCTCGTGAACGTCTGGCTGGACTTCAAGCTTCGTCTTGATGATCACAACTGAGGAAGATGCTTGAATCCATGACGTTCAGACTTCAGTACTGCTGGATCAACAAATCTCTCATTCTCTGAACAGCAGATCGAAGCAGAGATAGTAGCAGCACCTCTGGTTCTTGGATTGCTTTAGGGTTTTTGGTAGTGGTGCTTCTGTTCGAGATCCACTTGACAAAATTTGCTTATATAGTGGTGTTTACATATGGAGAGTCATGGTAGAGAGAAACACCATCTACGACAACTTGGAAACTTTCTGTGTCTGAAGATCTCCTTTGTCTGTCGATAGGTCTGGTGCATCTGTCGACAGGCAGCTACAGTTTTGCAAATGCCAGAAGTCAGGTTTTGCGGGTAGCAGATTTCTGTACTTACCTATCGACAGTCGACTTGCATCTGTCGACAGGTAGCAACATAATTACACATTCCTGAGCTCTGTCTGTAGGTGGCTGTCGACAGGTACATGGGGTCTATCGACAGGTAGCTGTTTCTTGAGCTTTGTCTTGTCTATCTGTTCACATCTGTCGACAGGATCTGAAGGGCTGTCGACAGGTGACTGTCTTCATGAATGTATCTGATCTTTTTCTCTTGTTTTAGTATATCTTTGTTGCATGCACTCATACCTACATGATCAAACATGTATAGTAAGATATTATGTATACATAGAAGATCAAGTATTCCATCATGGTGCTTGCTTGAAGATGCAATGTATTAAACCTCAATTATGAATGTTCATCATCAAAACATGTTGTCATAAACAATAGAATGAAAGAACCCAACATGTGTGAGCCCTTCTGGTGTGAAGGAAGACCTGGTGGGGTATCCACGGTGTTGTTCCTCTTCAGGCTGAGCAGAGAAGACCAGCTGAGCTGGGTGTTGTAGTGTCCATAGGGGGATTGTACCCTAGTTAGTGAAATTCTGAGTTGTTGCTCAGGGACTGGACGTAGGACTCCTGTGGAGAGGAGGTCCGAACCAGGATACATCTTGTGTTGTGTGATTGTCTTCATGTGTTTGTTGTTTCTCTTTACTAATACTAACAATCTTCAAAGTGTATTTCTTTGTGAACGTTTTTAGTAAATAGGTATTAATTGATAAATTTAAAAGACCCATTCACCCCCCTCTCGGCTACCTAACTGGGCAACAAGTTTAGTTTGTTTTGTTTAAAAAGAAAGAACTTAGCTAGGTTTAGGGGTCCAAAATTAGAAATACTAATCCGATTGGCCTCCAGTTTTTTCCAGCATGGCCATGGCGATGATTGTGACTTGTGAAATTGACGGACTTCAATTCTGACTCCCGATTTGACCTCGACGCTCAAATTCACATTAAGCAAGTTAGTTTAGTTTAAAAATGAAGAACTTAGGTTTGATGGTCCAAAATTAGAAATAATAATCCGATTTGCCTCTGATTTTTTCCAGCACGGCAAGGACGATGATTGTGACTTGTGGAAATTGACAGAGTTCAATTTGGCTCCCGGTTTGAGCTTGACGCTCAAATTCACATTAAGCAAGTTAGTTTAGTTTGTTTTGTTTAAAAAGGAAGAATTTAGCTAGGTTTGGGGGTCCAAAATTAGAAATACTAATCTGATTAGTCCGATTATTCCAGCATGGCCAGGGCGATGATTGTGACTTGTGAAAATTAATGGAGTTCAATTCCGACTCTCGATTTATGCTCGACGCTCAAATTCACAATAAACAAGTTAATTTAGTTTTAAAATGAGGAACTTTGCCAAAATTAGAAATACTAATTCGATTGGCCTCCAAATTTTCCAGCACGGCCAG
>JACBKR010001342.1:0-44002 GCA_014218235.1 Colocasia esculenta | reverse complement strand
GTATTTGTTGCACAACCAACCAAGTAACAAATATTACTCTTTGAACAGTAGCAAAAGTAGCTGCCACATATAGACATCTAATTTAGAGGATGTCCTTTCCATTTATTGATGATTACTTTTCGGCTATTTGAGTTTCTTTCTCACAACCTTAAAAATCTAGATATTCGTGTTCGAGGAGAAGATATCAAGCTGATAAAAGATCTAAAATTGTGTGATGAAAAGTCAAGAAAGAAACATTAATTTTAAATTCAATTAAAACCATGAGACTATATAATGCAAAGATATCGTTTTTCAGAAGCGCATGATTAAAGTGGTCATCAGGTTTTCAATTTCTGAATTTTATTGGTTCTTAGTTATTTGTTGAAAGAGCACGAGGACTTGCACTTGTGAGACAAAATGAGCAATCAAGGGGGGTTTCGGGTGTCATCTTTAAGGAAAACCCTTTGACATTCAAATCAAGGAGCCTACCAGAATATGGGAGGAAGGAGGAGGTTACAGGGATGATCTTCTTGGCCAATGATTTGTTAGGTTTGGAAGTCTTACTCACCGTGGCCAGAACGTCCCTTTTTAACCATCTATTGGGGCCATCTCAAGTGCATATCCCTATTTTTCTAGCCATGTAAACATGTCATAGGAGAGATAGAGGGGCTAATGCCACATAAAGAACTATGGGCGTGTCTCTCCTTCATCGCTATGTATGTAAACCATAGGGGAGTGGAGCTCACGTCACATGGATCATCATTCATCTTAGCAGATGAGAGGCATGTCTGCACATCTCACCTTCGTAGCTAGGCCCGCTTACATGGAGGGCCTACCAACCCCTTCTCGAGGAGCGCCACTCCTCCCCACCTCCACCCAATGACTCAAGACTCTGGAGAGGAAGGTATCAACTATCCATTGCAAGGCACATCATGCGGCCATCGGGAAAAATCCTAGTGTGACATAGGCCATCCAACGGAAGTGGAGAGCCATGTGCCATGAAGAGAGAGATTGTTATGTGGCCTAAGAGATCAAGGACTCAATGCTAGCGAGTCACAGAGTAGATGTCCTTTTGATCTAGGCTATCAAGCTGAGGCTAACCTTATCTAGTGTGGGATACTATTGTTGGGTCATGCTCGATATGGACTTGTCCTACCTCTGACCAAGCTACTAGGCCAGCTGAACCATAATGGGCCGACCCATTTTCCCCACCACAAATATGAATTGTGACTTCTTTAGATTATGATGTATAGGTGAAATACATATTGGGAATAAAATGTGTGACTAATTACGAATGTGGAAAACAATGACACATATTGTGGTGTGACTAGATCCACAAGGTTAAAGTTAGACTCGGACTCTGAGTCGGGTCTGACTGGGACTCTGGGTTGGAGATTAGCATCGAGAGTTAGACTCCAACCTAGACTATGGGATAGACATTAGGAGGAAGTCCTAATGGGATTAGGATACTGTTGGTGGGTCTCCTATATATAGTGGTTGTACCCCAGGGGGTGGTGATACACAACACTTGGGTCGTGACAGAGGTAGTCGGGTGTTTCGATCGTGTGCTTGATCACCACCCGGGGAGAAAGGTTTGCTTCTTCATGGTTAATTGAAAGAAGTATTTTCTCCGGTCTTCTTTGTTTGTCGTTTGTATGTGAACGTTGTTTTTTGGTTGAATTCCCAACATATGGAGCCCACTATGGGGATTTGACCGAAGGCGACATTCACGGAGCTCGGCATCAAAGGCAGCAACTACTGTTGGCGTCTTGTGGGGGTTGCCTCGGAGTAAGTCGGAGGCAGAACAGCAATGGTGGCCGCATCTGTCAACACTGGGAAGAAGTGCCAGGCGGTGCTTGAACGGCAGTAGCAGCAGAGCTACTGGTGAGCCCCGGCAGTGATGATCAATGGAGACGAGGCCAGTAGCAGCAGCAGTAGGAAGGCCACGGTGGTGGTAGAGTGACAACAGTGGAGCAGGACGTGGCTACAGCAGTAGCTGCAGCAACACGGTAGTAGGTGCGCCTGCAGTGTTCGCCGACAAGGAGGCTGGCGGCGACAGAATCCGTGGCTGCCGGCAAGGAGGCCGACATCGTTTGGGCAGTGGCCTGGAAAGTTGCAGCGGCTAGGGCTTCTTCCTGGCTTTCATTCGTGAGGAATAGGAAGGAGATTAAGGTGAAGAGAGAAATAATTTTTCAAATCATTGGATCCCAATTATTGGATTCGATTTAGGTCGGGTTTGTACCCAATTATTGTATCTAAAGTGTTGTTGGATCCAAGAACATTTGTTGGATATCTGGATCCAGGTGGAGCTTGGATCTGGAAACGGATCCATCTGTACCCATTTATGAGATCCATTTCACTGGTTTGACAAGTGGGCAATCTAATAGCTAGAATTATTTTGATCAGATCGGAGGCAAGTGGAGGTGGAATTGGGTGATCCAGAAGTCCATCCCTAAGTTTTCCAACGCTCTGGATGTGTTGAACGGTGTGGATCTGGCTAATTCTGCTCTAATTGGGAGGTTTGCATACGAGGGTGTGGAGATCGATAAGGATCACGATGATTGGTTGATCAAAGTTGATCGGGAGCATCGATGGCGAACACCGAGAGCACATGTCATAAGGTAGCAGCGAAGGTCGCGAGATTCTCCATAGAACCTTTCAATGGCTACAACGATTTTACACTATGGCAGTAGCATGTGAAGAACATCTTGACACGAGAAGGACTGGTGAAGGCTCTCAACAACAAGATGGAGAAACCAGATAAGCTATCAACTGAGGCATGGCAGGAGATGCAGGACTTGGCAAACAGTACAATTCAGTTGTTCCTGGCAGACAACACGCTTCGAGAGGTGATAGGCTTGGAAGATCTGACAGAAGTCTGGAAGAAGTTGGAGAACAAGTATAAGTCCACGTCATTGACAAACCGAAAATTTCTGAAAAAGAGACTATATGGCCTGAAGATTGAGGAAGGAGGAAGACTGGAGGCTCATCTAGATGACTACAACAAGATACTGACAGAGGTGCTTGCCTGAGACATGAAGATCAATGAAGAGGACAAGGCACTTCTCTTGTTGGCTTTGTTGCCTACATCATACGATCATATTGTGACTACACTAATATTCGGGAAAGATACACTCAAGATGGATGATGCAATTGCTTTGTTGCTCATGAACAAGTCACGAAAAAAGGGCAACAACGATCAGCATCGGGTGAGGGTGATCTTTTTGTTGTAGGTGGAGGTGAAGGGAGATCTGATGAGATGCAAGGGTCTAGAAAGAGCAAGGGGCGTTCCAAGTCACGAGCTTCCCGGACGTGTTCCTATTGTGACAAGGAAGGCCATATGAAGACGGATTGTCTAGTACGGGAAGAGGATGCTAGGTTGTGGAAAGAAAAAGGAAAAGAGAAGGAAGAGACATCTGCAATGGGGGTAGTTGGAGAAGACAATGAGGATGAGCTGGTCTTGTGCACGACATCTATATGTGATGGAAATACAGGTTGGCTATTAGATTCTGGTTGTTTGTTTCATGTGTGTTCGGATAGGGAGCAGTTTAGCACATATCAGACTTGTGATGGTGGCTCGATCCGATTGGCAAATGACATGGAGTGCTTAGTTGCCGGAGTTGGATCAGTGCGGGTTCGCATGTTTGATCGAGCGGTGCTTACATTGACAGAAGTCCGACATTTACCAGATCTAAAGAGGAACTTAATTTCTCTGGGTGTAAGACCCAGTTTCCCGGCTTCCGTCCGGTGTCGTGGGATGACTGGCCACTGACGCGTCCAGGCTGGGTGATGCGTTGGTGTCGCGTCGGGGGTGCCCGATGCAACAGTCATCCGTGTCGCGGTGAGCTTGTGGGTCGCGTGTTGGTCGCGCCCTGGTTCTCCGTCGTGTCTTGCTGTCGCGCCCGGTCAACGGGCCGTTACAGTGTTTTGTCGTGTTGCGCTGTCCAGTCATCTGACGCCTGTCAGGGTGGCAGGTGTGTCAGTACGGCTTGTCGCATTGTCGCGGCGCCCTTGTAGGGCGCGTTCTTATCGCGGTCCGTTGACCCGTCGCGTTAAGGTTCGTAACGTGACAGGGCAGTCCGTCACGTTCTGGTTGCCGAAGGTTAAAAGCCTTGGCCGGAGATCCCCCTCTCTCTCCTTCTTCCCTCTCCCTCTCCCTCTGGCAGTGCTCTGCCTCCCCTTCTCCCCTTTGTGTTTCAGGCGAGGAGGAGGGTCATGCGTGGTGCTGTGGCATCGTGGACCTTGCGTGGAGCGAGGAGGACGCGACCGTGCGCCGTGAAGGCCCTTCGTGGTTCAGTTCTTCGTAACTGGTAGGGATTTCTTGTGCCCTTCCCGATCCGGGTGGATTGGGAGCCCCTCGGGGTTTATAGATAGCTTTACTGCTTTCCCCATGCTCCCCTCCCCCTTGTGTTGTGTTGGATGGTTTGTGGGTGGCTCGGGATTGAGAATCCCGTTGGTCTGCCTCCCTGTTGGTGTCACAACGGCTCGGCGCGTCGAGACATCAGAGGAGGTGTCGGCTCGCTCGGGCGCGACCTTATCGCGACGCAGTTGGCGGTCGCGATAAGGCTGTCGCGTCGCGCTTCCCGGTCGCGATAGGATTGGTGTCGCGACACGTTTCTACTCGTCACAATAGGGCTATAGCAGTGCCCTTCCCAGTCGCGATGGTGTCACACCGGCCTTGGGGGTTGCGACAGTACCTATGTTGCCTTAGGTGTTTCCGTGGGCCCGGTTGTGTGTCGACGTGTGCCCCAGGGCAGGCTTTGCCCTTAGGACCTTCTGGTAGGGAACGCGGCTGGTTGCCTCGCTGCGTTCAGTGACGAAGGTGACACCTTCGTGGCCGTGTCCTGGCAGCAGTGCCAGGAGGGTCGTGTCTGCCTAATAATCGATTGATCGGCGGTCAATCGATTATTAGTAGAGCGACGGGTTTCCGTACTGTCCGGTGGTGTTCCGAGATTCTAGCCGTTTGTGCGTGCCTTGGTTGGCCGCGGCCCCTTTTGATGGTCCGTGCGTGCCTCTCGCTCGCTGGGCTTGTCGTGTGTTACAAGCCAGCAGTTCGACGTGGTTTTGTTGTGCTGCCCCGCCTATTCGCCTGGTGCTTGGCACTTGAGGGCTTGTCCCGTTCAGAGGTTGTCTCCATTTCCTGAGACCCCCATCCTCAGGAGCCTGTTTAGGGAGTACTCCGGCTACGAGCATGCTCGAGTTGGCAGCCCATGTGAGCGGACTCTGGAGCTGAGGGAAAACAAGGTTTGGACATCGGCGCTGAGTCGTTTGTAGAGCTCTCTTGTCTAGGTCTGGGACGCCAAGGGGTTCAGAGTGCTTTCCTGGCATAGACCAGATAGTCCCTTGTCTCACTGCCTCTCTCTGTGTTGGTTCCGGAGCCACGTAGTGGTGTCAGGCGTGAGGCCGCAGCTTGGCCAGGCTGCGGTGTTGCATGTGTTGTGTGTTTCTGTGGCGGCTCTGTCTCGCCCTTGTGCGGGGGGCAGAGGCAGGAGCTAGGCTAGCGTGCAGACTGCGGGTCCCCCTCTTGGCTACTAGCGGTGGTGGCTTGGTTACTGTTGTTGTGACAACATTTTTCTCACGACATTTCCGAGTGTTCCTCGTTGCCCTAGCTTGCACGACAATTTTAGCCTGGCTGTGCTTAGCTCCCGTGGGCGTCGTTGGTCTGGCCTTGGGTAGACCCGTGTTTCTGGTGGTTCCTGCTTCGGTGTTCTCTCGGTTCCGTGGTCTCATTCTTGGGTGCCAGCCCGTGATGGCACCGTTATGTGTAGCTTCCCGACCTGGCGGTGTGTCCGGGGTCCGGGGTGGTTCTGCTTGTGGGCCCTTGACCTTGTAGAGGTCTGAGGTGGCCGTGCTTGCGGTGAGACGTCGTTCTCACTTGGTTGTTCCGTGGTCTCGGCAGGTGAGCTGAGCACTGCTTCCGCTTTGTGCCCGACTCTGTTGGTTTCTACGGGAGTCGTGTGTGTGCCACGACCTTGGTTGGTGGTCGTGGCGTTGTACTGTTCTCTTCCGCTGCTTAGTAGTACCATGCTGTAGTTGTTCCTCGCTTTACAGCTTTCTAGTGTAGTTTCCTATTTTTGGAGTTCCTGCTGCTCTGGCCGGTGAGGTACTGGTAATCCCTACTGGGCCTTGTTCACGAGGCTCACCCCCCTACTACTTCCAGCTAGGCGCTCGTCGTCGCGGGAGCTCGGTGTCGGACGGGTTGTAGAGGCGGCTGTGGCGCCGTGTGTTGTTAGCAGTAGTGAGAGTGAGCGTTGTGAGTTCTTGTAGCCTGAGTGAGTTGAAAGCTGTGTTTTGCAAGTCCTCGGGGTATGCCCCTTAAGGACTGCACCTTTCTTCTTGCACCTGTGCTTTTGCTTAGGATGCGTTGTACAACCCTTTTGTATAATGTACAGATAATTATAGTTATTTGAACTCAGTACATATCTCACTAGACTTTTTCATATAACCCTTCCGGGTCTTCGGATCCGTGGTGGCAGTGTGACCCTCGGGGTCCCCGGCGAGGGGTCCGAGAGGTCGGGTCGTTACAGTTGGTATCAGAGCGAGGGTCTACTGAGATTTGTAAGGAGTTAATACCTATAGTTGTCCCAAAGGAAGGTACTAGTGCACTGCTGACACCGTCCGACTAGTGTTAGGCTTGTGCTTTCAAATGTTTTGCAGGTGTGCGGCTTCCCTGCATGATTCGTGCACATGTTGCAGGTTGCAGTTGTTGCTATGCCGCATGCGTGGCGAGTGTGGTTGCTCGGCGTGTTCATGCCATAGCGGCGCAATTGGCGCTGGACTCACTAGCAGTGGTCTTCCTTGTGTGGAGGACACTTGCGAGCCAGTCTAGGTGCGGTGCTCCTGGTCGTCTTCGGCACATTGAGCGTGTGTGAGTCGCGAAGGCTGAGAGAGCCTGCGTGTTGTGTGGCCTTTACCGGTGCTGGGTTGTTCCCCGTGGAACCTGTGGAAGGTGTCTCTGCCTTGTTGGCTACCCCTTTGTTGTGGGGTGTGTGTTGTCGTTGTTGCGTGTTTGGCCTCGTGTGCCTGTGCGCCGTTGTGCGCTATGCTCGGGACGCCGAGCTAAGCAGGTGCTTTGTGTGCCGTGTTGCACCACTAGTTGAGCGCTGCGACATTTATCTGTGGTCGTTGTCAGCCTGGCGCTGACTGGTTGTGAGCTCTGTTGAGGTGCTCCCGGAGTTCTTCTCTGTTGGTTCTGGAGGGAGTGAGGTTCCCCAGAACTATGTTGTGCTAGTTCTGGTTGCTGTTGCGTTACCCTGTGTTCTGGTGGAGGTTTCCCAGAACTATTTGTTGTTGTCCTGGTGAGTGTTTCTCTCAGCACTGTTTTGCGCTCGTTTCTGCTGTTGCCTTGGCTGGCGCATTCTGGCGAGTTTTTACAGAACGGTGCTTGGTGGTTATGGTGGAGGTTATCTCAGGACGGCTTGCGTTGCTTCTGCAGTTCTGTTGGCTGTAGTGTTCTCTCTGATGGTCCGTATTGTTTGGATTGTGCATTCTGGTGAAGGTCTTCCCAAGATCGCCCTTTGTCGCTTCTGGCGGAGGTTCTTCCCAGGAGTGCTCTGTGTTCATTTTGGGCCACCGTTGTGTTGCCCCTGTGATTCGAAGTGTGTCGTTTGGTTGGGCTGCGTTCTGGTGAGGTTCTCCCCAGAGCTGCTTCACGTTATTTCAGTTGTCCCTCTTTGTAGAGATGAGCTGTCGTTGTTTTCAGTTGGACTGTCTGCATTACAGTCTGCTTGGGCGTTGCCAGTCAAGGCATCGTGTGCTTGGCTGTGCATCTGGCTGTTGCGTTGGCCAGCTTGTCTCGTCGTTCGTTTCCAAGTTTTCTCGGCTGTGCTGGTGGACTTTGTGTGTCCCCGTGGCTCGAGTGGTCTGCTTTGTTCTTGCGCCCGGCGTGCTCTTGCAGATGATGGTCTGGTGAGTGTCGTGGTGCTCGGCTGGTTGTGCTTCGTATGAAAGTGTCAGTATCACGTTGTGGTTTAGCCTCTCGCGTGTGGAAGAGACTCGTGCGTGTCTCATTCCTTGCTTTTCGTCGGTTGCTCGGGGTGGTGGTGCTCCACTATGGTGTTGTGTTGCCGGGGTGCGCATCGTTGCGACCTTCTGGTGGAGTCACCTTCCCTGGAGTTGTTTTTGGGTCGAGTTGTTTGCTCCCCTCGTGCCGTTGTTTCTATATGGCACTGTTGGTCGGTGGACCTATTTGTGCCATTGCCATCGTAATGGTTTCTCGCTACCTGCCAGGCTCAATTCGGGGCATTGGGTCCCTATTGGTTTGGTGCGAGGTAGCATTATTTTCTTGTTGGGCCGCTCGTGTGATCGTTATTCTGCTGTGCATTGGTTTTTCGTGATTGGCTTGCTTGTGCAAGCATGTTCGTTGTATGCTCGGTGGTGCCTCGACTTGTGCCTTGGAGGCTTTTCTTGCAGTCGTTTTGGTGTTTGGCCTCTCTATCAGTCGTGATAGAGGTGGTGCTTCTTGCTCTTGCGCACTAGGGAGTTGCTGTGGTTTTCACTCCCTGTGTGGCAGAGTCGGTGCTCCGTGTTTTGTGTTCTTCTTGGAGCGTACGTGGTTGTTGCGCTCTTGAAGTAGTAGTTGTCGGCTTTCCGTGTGCTTCCGTTGTGGGTATCTGGTAGAGAGTCCCCTTCGGTGGGGCCCGTGTCATCTTAGGCCGTTGGTGCCACTGTGTGTGCTGTGTCTTGAGCATTTTCTCTGATGATTCAGGTTTTGTGCCTCAAGGGCTGGGGCCGACGTGGCCTGTTGCGCTCTTTTAGGCTTGCGGTTCTTGGCGTGTGGCTTTCGGTAGGCCTCCTGTGGAGAGTCCTTCCTGTTAGCCGTAGTATTTCTTTGGCCGCTGGTGCACCTAGTTGCACTTTGTTACTTTTGGTGTTTGTGTAGCACCGTGTGCTCGTGCTCGAGCGTTTTGGTTTTGTGCCATCTGGAGCCCTGGTGCATTGTGTTGTACCCTGGTTAGCTCCCGGTGCTTGTGATAGAACCATGTGTTGTGCCATGTGTCTGTTAGTGTGCTTCGTGCGTTGTTTCACGAGTTTGCTCGGTGTTGGAGGCTTCGAGTTTTCCGCCTCTAGGACACGTGTGCTAGCCTGAGTCTTGTGGTCGTACCATTACCGCTGTGGGGTGGCTGCTTTGCCTTGTCTAGGTAGCCCTATCGGTGGTACGCCAGGCTTTGGTCGTGACCTGTGTCCAGGTTTCCCCTCTCGCTTTTGGAGCGAGTGTGTTCGGTTGTGGTACCCTACTTCGGTCTAGGTCTCTCTGAGGTCAACATGTTGACCTCGACCTCTGCGGTTGTTTTTCTTCCCATGTGGTTGTGCGTGGCGTTGGTGGGTCTGGAAGCCGATGGCAGAGTCTCCTGTCAGTTCGTCCGGTGACAATGAGGCCTATCGGCTTATGGTACTCGACCATGTGGTTTGTCGACATTGGGAGGTGTCCGGCTCTGGCTTGACCTCAAACGTCTTCCGAGCTTCCGTCGCGGTCTGCCACGTTGTGGAGCATGTGACTCCTAGTTTTTGTGGCTCCGCGTGCATTTGGTATCCTTGTTGGACCACGAGGAAGGTCTAGGTGAGACCTAATGGTGACAGTGGATGCCATTTTTACGTGTTGAGGGTTCTTCGCATGCATTTGGTATCCTTGTCGGACCACGAGGAAGGTCTGGGTGAGACCTAGTGGTGATAGTGGATGCCGTTTTTGCGTGTTGAGGGTTCTTCGCGTGCATTTTCTATCCCTGTTGGACCGCAAGGAAGGTCTGGGTGAGACTTAGTGGTGACAGGGGATGCTGTTTCATGTGTTGAGAATTCTCTGCGAGTGTGTCCTTACTCTGGTTGTGTCTCTCGCGTGGCTACTCGGTCGAGTGGTGACCGATGCTAGCTGCGGCTCGTGGCGTGAGACCATTTTTTCTCAAGTGTTGTGTTCGACTCTCCGGTGTTTTCCCTTATGGTTGTCGGCAACGATGTACTCCGTCAGGTCTTGCTGGCGACGGAGTGCGTTGCTGACCGGTGTTTCTCGTGTTGCTGCCAGCAACTGCGCTCTCTGTCGGGTTTTGCTGGTGACAGAGTGGGTTGCGGGGAGTTGGGTCACCATAGTGAGGTCTGTTGGTGACTGCAATTTTGAGGATTTCGGTTGACATTTTCTACTGTTCGGGCCGGACTGGCGTCGCTCGGCACGTGGGGTTGTCGTTCCGTTTGGGTGCCCCACGTGTGGCTGGAGTGAGCTGTCGGTTCCTCGGCTTGGTGCTCCCAGAGTGTTGGAGCATGTTGTGAGCCGATTTTTGATTCTATGCTTCCCGTGTGTTGGAACCCGTGATGTGAGCCGTAGTTTTTCGGCTTTGTGTGCCTTGCGTGTTTGGCTGTGCGTTGTCGCCACAAGGAAGTCGTGTTGAGACTTAGTGGCTTTTTTGCGTTGGTCTTACGTTTGCTCCCTGTGTTTTGTTTCGTGCCTCGAGATCTTTTGGGCTTGTCCTAATTTTTAGGACGAAATTGTCTTAAGGGGGGTAGGATGTAAGACCCAGTTTCCCGGCTTCCATCTGGTGTCGTGGGATGACTGGCCACTGACCCGTCCAGGATGAGTGATGCGTTGGTGTCGCATCGGGGGTGCCCGACGCGACAGTCATCTGTGTCGCGGCGAGCTTGTGGGTCGCGTGTTGGTTACGCCGTGGTTCTCCGTCGCGTCTTGCTGTCGCGCTCGGTCAACGGGCCGCGACAGTGTTTTGTCATGTTGCGCTGTCCGGTCGCCTGACGCCTGTCAGGGTGGCATGTGTGTCAGTACGGCTTGTCGCGTTGTCGCGGCGCCCTTGTAGGGCGTGTTCTTATCGCGGTCCATTGACCCATCGCGTTAAGGTCCGTAACGTGACAAGGCGGTCCGTCGCATTCTGGTTGCCGAAGGTTAAAAGCCTTGGCCAGTGATCCCCCTCTCTCTCCTTCTTCCCTCTCCCTCTCCCTCCGGCGGTGCTCCGCCTCCCCCTCTACCCTTTGTGTGATTCAGGCGAGGAAGAGGGTCATGCGTGGTGCTGTGGCATCGTGGACCTTGCGTGGAGCGAGGAGGAGGTGGCCGTGCGTCGTGAAGGCCCTTCGTGGGTTCGGTTCTTCGTAACCGGTAGGGATTTCTTGTGCCCTTCCCGATCCGGGTGGATTGGTAGACCCTTGGGTTTATAGTTAGCTTTACTGCTTTCCCCATGCTCCTCTCCCCTTTGTGTTGTGTTTGGATGGTTTGTGGGCGGCCCGGGATTGAGGATCCCGTTGGTCTGCCTCCCTGCTGGTGTCGCGATGGCTCGGCGCGTCGCGACATCAGAGGAGGCGTCGGCCCGCTCGGGCGCGACCTTATCGTGACGCGGTTGGCGGTCGCATTAAGGCTGTCATGCCGCGCTTCACGGTCGCGACAAGATTGCTGTTGCGGCGCATTTTTGCCCGGTCGCAACAGGGCTATCGCGGTGCCCTTCCCCGTCGCGATGGTGTCGCAACGGCCTTGGGGGTCGCGACAGTACTTGTGTTGCCTCAGGTGTTTCCGTGGGCCCGGTTGTGTGTCGGCGTGTGCCCCAGGGCAGGCTTTGCCCTTAGGACCTTCTGGTAGGGAACGCGGCTGGTTGCCTCCCTACGTTCAGTGATCGAAGGTGACACCTTCGTGGCCGTGTCCTGGCAGTGGTGCCAGGAGGGTCGTGTCTGCCTAATAATCGATTGACGGCGGTCAATCGATTATTAGCAGAGCGACGGGTTTTCGAACTGTCCGGTGGTGTTCCGAGGTTCTAGCCGTTCGTGCGTGCCTTGGTTGGCCGACGACCCCTTTTGAGGGTCCGTGCGTGCCTCTCGCTCGCTGGGCTTGTCGTGTGTTACAAGCCAACAGTTCGGCGTGGTTTTGTTATGCTGCCCCGCCTGTTCGCCCGGTGCTTGGCACTCGAGGGCTTGTCCCGTTCAGAGGTTGTCTCCATTTCCTGGGACCCCCATCCTCGGGAGCCTGTTCAGGAGTGCTCCGGGCTACGAGCATGCTCGAGTTGGCAGCCCATGTGTAGCACTCCGGAAATTTTAACTATATAAAGATTTGAATAAATGGAAATAAATAATTTCCATAATATCAAAGTATTTAAAACATACAAATCATTATCGTATGTGCTAAAACACATCGAAAAAATCCGTAAAATTATTAATCAACCCCACACATTATTCCTAATGTTCCACAAAGAAATTTATGTCAAGAAAAATCAGATTAGCCAAGTTTAAAGTGCTTTATGACTTATTATCGTAATTCATGAATAAGTCGAAAAATCATTATCACACATACGTGGATGAGTCAGAAAATTAAATAAAAATCATATACGGACTTCAAATAATATCCTCTAATGACCCATTAAGAAATTTGGGTCAATAAAAATCATTTGGGCTAGGTTTAAGAGTTAGTGTGACCGATTATCCAAACTAGGAAACAAGTCGGAAAGCGGTTACACGAAAATACGACGCAACCATAAATTAATAAAAATGTTGGGGAGACTTCCAACATTATATATTGATGACCCATTATCATAATTGGGCCAATGGACCACATATGACACAAAAATCAAATGAAGCAAGAAAATGCATGGAAATGTGTAGCTTAAATAAGCTGAAATTAGAAAGAGGCAATTAGAGTTGAATTGGGAAGAGATCTTGCACTCTTGGCAACCCAAATTCGTGCCTACCCACCCATGGAGGTTGATTGATGGCCAAGACTCTCTAATGGAGGGAGAGATCTTCAAATTTTGGAAAGACACAAGCCAATCCCGCAACCCTTCTTTCCTAGTTACAATAGGACTCCTAAATACCTTGGTTGCTTAAATACTCTTCACCCAAACCCTAGGGACGAGTTTACAACTTGCGGGGGTCATGTGGAGGAGCTCTTGGGGCTGGGGAGCTGTGGATCGACCACAAGAAGGACATCTTCTTCCCCCGTTCGTCTGCTGCAACCTGCACAAACTGTCCACTTGAAGCCGATCAAAGGTAGGCCAAACCTAAACCAAACCTTGCAAGGCTTATACCCCTGGAAAGAGGGTCAAGTCTACGTACTAACCCAAGTGGAATGCCTAAATGCCATGCAGTATACACAGAATATTAAGCGTTTTCCTCCAAGTGGTCTGAACATGGGGTTTCTTTAAAAATGGGACTTCTTCAATCCAGAAGGTAGGTTTTCTCGGGAAAAAACTTAACATATCCTATACCAATGTGTAAAGCTGCAAGTTAACTTTCATTTCCCACTAGTTTCATCGAATTCCAATGAGTAGAGTTTGAGTTATAAGCGTTTTCCCCAAGTCACGCACTGTCAGGTTTTTTCTGTTCTTTATATGTTGCATGCGATTTGAGACCGAATTAGAGCAAACTCACAACATGAAAGTTTTTCTACTAGTTGTCGTCGTCATGTCTTGTGTTGAATGTTTTGTCTGAATGTCAATAGGTAGAGAGGTATAAGCATGGTAAGAGGGTCACTACATGAAACTACATTTTTCAGGTTGCACTTGGCTTTTATGTTGTGTTTGACTTGATTAAAGCCTATCGAAACCATCCTGGTTTTCTAATTCCGATTTACTGGAAGCACCCTTGCATGTCTAGGTTGGTTTAAAACTAGTTTCGTGATTTTTCATGCACTATACAATTTGTTCTTAATTTTAGAACAACCTTGTGTCAAAATAGGGAAAGTCTGGTCCGCAATCCAAAGCATTGTCCTTTCTTTGGCAGACGTAGGCCAAGGACCTGAGAACATGATGGCTCGATAGGCCGCGTTCTTAGGCAGATTGTGACAAGAATTTCGTCGCGATCTGATCGCGACCGGACCACCGTCGCGACCTGACCTCCGGGTCTGACAGCCATGTCGCCTTCTTCATAAGCACCCGTCGCGATCTGCCTGCCTGATCAGATAAGCCTGTCACGATCCTTACAAGGCACTGTCGCGATCTGATCTGACCCCTTCACGACCCTTACAAGGGTCCGTCGCGATCTCAGGATTTTTACATAAAACCACATGATTTCTTGCAAATCTAACTGTTGTACCTGAGGTTTGTTTAATATAATTCACAGGTCTTAGGTCTTATCATTTCATGATGGTTATTTAATGGCTTAAAAGTGGTTAAGCCATTTAAAAGTTTATATTACATGAAGGATATTCTAATTGCTCTTTAAATGTTATGATCCATTCATGCAACTTGTGATTCAATCTTTCCATTATTCTACCATGTTTTAAATGATAATTATTATTCTTAAAACCTTGCAACCCATATGTAGTAAATGCATTGTTCAATTCGTGCCATCATGTTAAGTGTTTTCCGCAAGTTTAAAACCAATGGTTGTGGATTGAGATGTGTACATCACTACACACTTGCACTGTTAGGCAGCCCTTTCTTGAGAAATTGGAAACTCTCTACCGGTCATTCCGAATCGGTAGACTAGCGACCTTTTCTCCAAGACCTCCGTAAATCTTCTCTGACCATGGATTCCCACATGGCCGACGAGTTGGTTGTACCATTGAAGTTCCCTGGAGATAGCGTGCACTTCCTTTCTCTTCTTGTTCTCGTGAGTGTGATTTACAATCTAGACTAAAGCTATTAATGTAAAGATTAAATTAAAGTATAATTCATACTGTAATGCTGCCAAATTTATCTCTTGACCATTGTTATCATGAAATCATGTTCAATTACTTATTACTTGTTCCCATCATCATCATGAACATGACGTTACACATGCTACATTTTGAAACTCTCACTGGCCATTATTAATGACTGTGGGTATCTACATTTAAAATTTTACATGAGATGCTGACCGGGCACGGCGAGTGTCCAAGGGCTCCAGTCTAGCCCCAATGACGGAGGGTCATAAATATACTGTTAACCATGGGGTATAATGATTACTGGCGTTGCATCTGTGCTGGGAGTCTTGCTTGCTTGTTGAATGATAGATACAATAACCACATACACGTGTCCTAGTGTACATTCTTGATGGATCTTTTCTTGATGTACATTAGTGTCTACGTGCCTGATTAGTGTTACATGATCGTGCTCGTGAGTGCTTGCTTGCTTGCGTGATATGGCCATACCGCATTTATTGCAATTTACATGATATCTTGCGTGCTTGTTACAAACTCACTTTTGACAATACATTGCTCATTATATTCTTGCTCTATCACAATCACTCTCTCTCTAGCTTGTTCATGTATCATGTTTTAATGAGTTTTATTCATACACGTATATCATGACATTCATCGTACTTACCTAGTTCTAAATTGCTAATCACTTATATCATTGCCCGCACATTGAGATATAAATCTTACTGGGCTAGTTTGCTCATCCCTACTTTTACTCAATCTAGGTGACTATGAAGTTCAAGAGGAAGAGCAAGTCGAGGATGGGAATGCGTCCGAGTGAAGAGCGTTCCAACTATGAGTCTAGTTATAGTAATTTGCTTTGAGAGTTAGAACATGTAGTAGGAAGTGAGGAGTATTCTATACTTTTCCTTTTTATTGAGTCTAGTCCTGTTATCCCATAGTCTAAGAGTTGCAATAGTTCCATTTTGAATACAATAAGTTGAGATTTGAATAAAAGATTAGTTGAGTTCAATATTTGGGCCCTATGATGATTTATGTTGTTATACATTTAGTGCGTGCTAGCTAGAGGCTTATTTACCGACTGTTCATGTCTCGGGTTATCGTCTCAATTATATTCCAAATTAATAATTTATATCCACTGCGTAATTCTCGGGACGTGACAGTTTAGTGGTATCAGAGGCTAGGAATACCAAATAGGATATATGTCTTAGGAATAGGAGATACCTATGGAACCTAGGTCATGGAAATTAAATACAGTACCCGGTGAGAATGGGTAGAGACTGGGAATATGTTAGCAAGAATTAAACACTCCTACCCATTGACTCTGATAATGTATCTAGAGACATTAATTGGTTTCCATCCTTTTCTCAGGAACCCTCATAACTCTTGCACTCAACTGCAATGGCTCGCAACCAATGGCAAGCTATGCAAGAAACAGTAGCTGGATTGACTCAGGCCCTGCAAAATGTGGTTTAGGTTGGAAATCAGGCTGCTGCAGTTAGAAATGGAGCCGGTGATCTGCACCGCAATTTTAGGAGTTTGAACCCTCCTCGTTTCTCTGGATCCCCTGATCCGGACGAAGCAGAGAACTGGCAGGAGGAGATAGAAAGGATCTTCCAAGTCATGCAATGCACTAACAGGGAGAAGGTGGTACTGGCCACTTTTCAATTCACTAAGTATGCTTGAGCATGGTGGAAGGCCACATTCGGCCCACCTGCCTAATGTTGGCGAACTGGAGTGGGCCGGATTCCTAGAGATATTCCGGGGAAGTAGTTCTCTGAAAGAGTCAAGGAAAGAAGGCAGAGGAGTTTGCCGCACTAAAATAGAAAGGAATGTCCGTGGCTGAGTATGAGGCTCAGTTCGCGCGTCTTGCTGTGTATGCCCCACACTTGGTGGGAACTGAAAGACTTAAGGCAAATCGGTTCATGGATGGGCTCAGGCCCATGTTCATTGAAAGGCTCGGACCACACAACATTCAAACCTACACTGAGATGGTCCAAAGCTCAGCTGGTAGAAGACACCATGGCCAAAGTAGAGGGCATGAGGGGTAAGGACAACTCCAAGCCGATCTTCGTCAAGAGGGAGCACCTAATATTGCTCCAACTTTTTGTAGCAACACGTCAACAACAACAAAAGAGTCGAATGCCGGAATGGATGTTGCTGGAGACAAGAGAGTCAAAGTGGAAGGTAGGCAGTTGGCTGAAAACTGCAAATTCTGTGATAAACCGGGCACCGAGCTGAAGAATGCTGGAAGAAGCTCGGGGCATGCTTGAGATGTGGTGGTCGTGACCACTGTATTCCTGACTGTCCAATGATGAAGGACCAACCAGGCAAAGCCCCGAATGTACCACGAAGTCAAGGACGCCTTAATACTGTCCTAGAAGCTGACCTACCCAAGGAAGGGGGTATGGTGGAATGTACCATTTTCATACACTCGCAACCTGCATTTGTGCTTATTGATACTAGAGCTGCATATTCATTTATTTCCACCACATTTGCTGCAACTCTACCTGTCAAATCTGTACCCTTGAAATCCAAGATCACTGTAGCTTCTCCACTAGGCTCAGAATCTGAACTCACTCACTACTTGCCGAAATGCGAAACTATAATTGGAGGACACAATCTCCCTGCCGACCTTATCTGTTTAGACATGAAGGGTTATGATGCCATTTTGGGTGTCGATTGGCTAATTGAATATGATGCTGATATAAACTGTCGCCATAGGAGGGTCACTTTTAAAAGACCAAACCTTCCAACTCTATCACTACTTGGCACCCGTTATCACAAACACCCTATCTTGATATCCTCCCTAAAGGCTTCTAAGCTGATCAACCAGGGTTGTGATGCTTTCCTAGTTTCCATCTTGGCAACTGAAAAGAAGAAACCAACCCTAGAAGACATTCCAATAGCCAGGGACTATCCTGATGTATTTCCAGGAATTACCTGGTATACCACATGAGCGGGAGGTAAACTTCACCATTGAGTTACTCCCTGGGGCAGCCCCTGTTTCAAAAGCTCCGTATCGCATGTCCCCTGTTGAATTGCAGGAGTTGAAAAGACAGATCCAAGAATTCTAGACCAGGGTTTTATTAGACCTAGCACATCCCCGTGGGGAGCGCCAGTGCTATTTGTCAGAAAGAAGGACGGGACAATGAGGCTATGCATTGATTACCGTCAGTTAAACCAGTTGACAATAAAGAATAAGTATCCACTGCCCCGCATCGACGAGCTGTTTGACTAGATCTCCAGTGCACAATATTTCTCCAAGATAGATCTAAGATCAGGCTACCATCAACTAAGAATAAAGGAGGAGGATATTCACAAGTCTGCATTCCAGAGTAGATATGGTCACTATGAGTTCGTGGTCATGTCGTTTGGTTTAACAAATGCTCCAACGACTTTCATGCAACTTATGAGCAATATTTATAGGCCATACTTGGACCAGTTTATAGTGGTGTTCATTGATGACATCCTTATTTACTCCAAATCCAAAGAAGAACACGAGGAACACTTGAAGGTTGCTCTGCAAGTGCTCAGAGATAATCAACTCTATGCTAAACTTAGTAAGTGTGAATTCTGGATGGAGGAAGTGTCTTTCCTTGGTCACATCATATCCAAGGAGGGAATCTCTGTGGATCCATCTAAGGTGGAGGCGGTAAAGAACTGGGAAAGGCCGACAACTGTGTCGGAGATTAGGAGCTTTCTGGGGGTAGTTTTGAAGTATACACCGATGCATCCGAGATCGGCCTTGGCTGTGTGCTGATGCAAAATGGGAAAGTTATATGCTACGCATCCAGACAATTGAAGAAGCACGAGGATAATTATCCTGTACATGATCTGGAGCTAGCTGCTGTAGTCTTCGCTTGAAGATATGGCGTCATTATCTATATGGTGAGAAATTCATTGTGTTTTCTGACCATAAAAGCTTGAAGTATCTGTTTTCTTAGCAGGACTTGAATATGAGACAGCGGAGGTGGTTGGAGTATCTCAAAGACTTCGACTTCACGATCCAATATCATCCAAGAAAAGCAAATGCTGTGGCAGATGCTCTAAGTAGAAAGCCAATGATCACATTGTCAAGTTTAATGGTGGACGAATGGAAGTTGTTAGAGGACTTCGCCAAATTAATATTGATGCTGACATCAAAGAGAAGGGATGCCTTGTTGCTAGTGTTAGAGCACGACCTACACTATTGGAGGACATCACAACACTCCAAGATAATGACCCTGTACTTGTGGAGATTAAGGCTAATCTAGACCAAAGGCCGGATTTCTCATTAACTGAAGATGGAAGACTATTGTTCCGGGATCGAGTCTATGTACCGACCATGCAGAGACAAAGAAAATGATCATGGATGAGGCTCACAAGACTAGGTATACCATTCATCCTGGAACTACCAAAATATATCAAGATTTGAAAAGAAGCTTTTGGTGGCCTAATATGAAGAGAGAGGTGGCGGAATATGTCGCCCGATGCTTAACTTGTCAAAGGGTCAAGGCAGAACACTTGCGACCCACAGGTAAACTCAAACCCCTAGAAATCCGGCATGGAAATGGGAAGGTATAGGGATGGACTTTATTTTCGGACTACCCAAATCTAGAGGTGGATTCGATGGTATCTGGGTTATTGTCGACCGCTTAACTAAGTCGGCTCACTTCTTGCCAGTGAAGAATAAGTGGTCAGTAGATGTTCTGGCTACATTATATGTGAAGGAAATAGTCAGATTACATGCAGTACCGATGTCTATCGTATCTGATAGGACCCTAGGTTTACATCCAACTTTTGGAAAGGACTGCACTACTCCTTGGGATCTAAACTAAACTTTAGCATGGCTTTCCATCCACAGACAGATGGTTAGATGGAGAGAACCAACCAGGTGATTGAAGATATGCTTAGAGCATGTGTCCTAGATTTTGGAGGTAACTGGCACGAACACTTACCTCTTGTGGAGTTCGCCTACAATAATAGCTATCAAGCTAGCATTCAAATGGCACCATTTGAAGCACTCTATGGCAGGAGTTTCCGATCTCCAATATGCTGGTATGAAGTTGGCGAAAAACAAATGCTAGGACCAGAAATGATAAGGGAAACCACAGAGAAGGTAAAGCTTATTAAAGAAAGAATGACAGTGGTACAACAAAGGCAAAAGGCATGTGCAGATAATAGAAGAAGAGACCTGGAGACTGAGCATGTATTCTTGAAAGTGTCTCCAGGCCGTGGGATCAGGCGATTTGGCATTAAAGGCAAGTTGTCACCAAGGTTTGTCGGGCCTTTCGAAATCCTTGAAAGAATCGGCGAGGTGGCATATCGTCTCACTTTACCACCACAAATGGATGGAATACACAATGTGTTCCACATATCCATGTTGAAAAAGTACGTACAGGATCCGTGGCATGTCATAGAATATGAGCTCCTGGAATTCAACAAAGACGGAACATATCAAGAGAAGCCAATTAAGATCGTGGACCGGGAACTGCACAATTAAGGAACAAGATCATCCCACTGGTAAGAGTTAGATGGAATCAACGCATGGATGAAGATGACACGTGGGAAACCGAGGAAGCAATGTGCTAAAGATACCCAGAGCTATTCGTGTAGCACCCCGGAAATTTAGTGATTTAAAAATTTTAGAAATAAAGGGGGATAAATAAATTCCGCAATTATCGAAATGATAAAACTTACGTACTATTATCGTACGAGAGAAAACACATCGGAAAATTCCGTAAAAATTATAAGTCAACCCTAAATATTGTCCCTAAGTGTTCCACGAAGGAATTTGCGTAACAAAAAATCTGATTGGTCGAGTGTACGTCACACGTGACCAAGTTACCCGAATTAGGAAACTAAGTCGGAAAATTGTTAACACGGAAAAATGACCCAACCATAAATTAAATAAACATATTGGAGAGACTTCCAATATCATGTATTAATAACCCATTAACAAGATTGGGCCAATGGAGCACATTTGGCCCAAGGATAAAATTGGGACAAGAAAATACCCAGAAATTCGTGTATGTAATTATGCAATAATTAGGGAGGGCAATTTAGGGTTAAAATTAGGGTGATTAGTCATGTAAGGTAAGCCAAAACTGGACCTAACCCTAAGAGGAGGTTTCCTAAACCGTTGCTACCTCTTTGGGTGAGAGAATCCCAGATTTTTGGAAAGTAGGAAGCAGAATTCACAGCCCCCTTTCCTAGTCCCATTGGGACATGAATTGGAACTCTAAAACTATAAGGACTCCTCACAAAACGTTTAGGGAAGGGTTAGCAATAAGTTGGGGTCGTGAGCAGCAAGGTTGGAGTGCTGGAGGAGTGGAGAACGGCTGGGGAAAATGTGGTATTCCTCAACCTCGCTCTGCATCAACCCAGAAATCTGCAGAGAGTTATTAGCATTCAAAGGTAGGTGTTCTCAGGACAAGATTAAAGAAAACCAACACCATCATGTAGTTCTTTGAGTCTAGGTTCATTTGCACTTGGTTTGACTAATTTTCATGGAGTATACATTGTGTATTCGTAGTTGTCCCTAAGTCTCGCACAATTAGGGCTTTTCCTGTTCTTCTTATTATGCACATGATTTAATGCCAAATTAGACTAAACTTCCTTCATGAAAGTTCTTCTAATCGTAGTCACGATCATCTTTTATGTTGGATGTTTTATCCAAAAGTCTTTCTTTAGAGAGTTATAGGCATGGTAAGGGAGTTATTGCATGATACTGTGATTTCGGGCTGCACTTAGCTTTATGTTCTTCATATATTTCTTGGGATTTGAGACCGAATTAGATTAAACCCTCAACATCAAAGTTCTTCTACTAGTTGTCCTCGTCATATTTCATGTTGAACATTTTATCTAAATGTCATTCGTTAGAGAGTTATAAGAGGAGTAAGTAAATCACTGCATGAGATGTGTTTTCGGGTTACCCTTGACCTATATGTTTTCTGGGAAGGCCTCTAGTGTCGACACTACCTGATCTAGTGTCGACACACTGTCCCAATTTGCCCAAAAGGTGTTCTTGGAAGGCCTCTAGTGTCGACACTACTTGATCTAGTGTCGACACACTGTCCTAGATTGGCACAAAAGGTTTTCTGGGAAGGTCTCTAGTGTCGACACTACCTGATCTAGTGTCGACACTACTTGACCAGTTCTGCATTATTTTGCCTTGTGTTTGAAGCATTGTGTCGACACCAGTAAGGGGTGTGTCGACACTACCCTTGCAAAAAAATTGCATATTTTGGGTCTGATCATTACATGATGTCTACTAGCATGTGCATGATGTTATATAGTTTGCATGGACCTAAAAGAAATCAACCCATTGAAAAATGGTAATGATACGAATATGATTCTAATGTGTAATTGTGATTGTCCTTATGTTCATTGGATTATCTTGTGATCTTTCCTATTGTCAATTGAAATGATAAGAAATTGTTGTGAATATGGGGATGAATACACGTTAGTATGGACTTGTTAGTGAAGTTAATATCATGATTTACATATGAGTTCAATAGTTACATGCTTTCCGGTGTTCCATTAATTATTTGTCCATATGCATACATGCTAAGAAAGATCTGTGACTCGTCACTTACACATTTGCACGAGTAGGCACACCCTTCTTGGGGAATTGGGAGCTCTCTGCCGGTTATTCTGAATGGTAGACTAGCGACATTTTCCTTAAGACCTCCGTAAGTTTTCGCTCTCTATGGATCTCCATATAGATGCCGAGCTGGCTGTACCATGAAGTACCCTGGAGATAGAAAGCACATGTCCTGCATACGATCTGTCTTTAGAAACATCCTCATGTCAAGACATTAATGGATTATGAAACATGATACGTCGTTATACTGCCTTTTGTTCTCTTGAGCTAGTTGTCATACCATGACTCTATGAATGATCATGTTCCTTTTACTATGAGCTTGTCATTGAAACTCTGTGGCCATAATATGAATATGTTTGTTCGGCACAACGTGGGACTTCGGTCCATTTGACCAATGCCGATGCAATAGGGGCCCTGTCTGGTCCTGGGGAGGAGCGCCCCAACGTACTTATTAACCGCGGGAGTATGGACTCTTGGTGCTTGGCATAGCACAACGAACATGCAAGATTGTGAAAATGTGCCTTTGTTTGATATGATAAGTTTGATCTGATGTGATATGATAAGATTTGATATGATACGTCTGATCATGTGAACGCATGATATCTGTTTGAATATGGCCAATCTCTTTTGATACGATTCTACTCTTGAAATATCTGTCCATTGTATATGCAACTCGACATGTGATCTGAAATGATACCCGTTCTACTCTGCTATTCAATCTGTTAGTATTGCATGCATTGTCATCATATACATGTTCATATCTTGCCTAATTAAAATGTTAATCACGTATATTAGTGCCCGCACAATATTGAGATGTAAATCCTACTGAGCTAGTTCGCTCACCCTATCATCTTGCCCCTTTTGTGGTAGTGATGAGGAACCAGTGGAGTCCGATGGGCCAGGCAAGAGTGATGATCACCCGCTATATGAGGAGTTGACAGTTTAGAAATAGACATTTGAGTAGTCGATGTATTAGAGAAACATTGTTATTTGAATAATGAAACCTTTTCAGTGAGTTCTTTCTATGTAAGGTTTTAACTAGTGGATGAAATGGAATAAAGAGTACCTTTGATGTGTTATTATGATCTGAAATGTGTGGTTATATGTAATTGTTACTCTGCGTTACTCAACTGTGATACGTCTATTTGTATCGTTCACGCCTCCGGTATTTATTCCGCTGCTAAATATCGGGGCGTGACAGTTAGTATCAGAGCCCTAAACTTTAGGGTCCAAGGGAATAGGAACATAGGATGAAACTAGATCACACGAGTCAAAATCTGTCGTACCTAATGTGAGCTTGGGTAGAACCATGGGAATGGAAGTCACATATGATATATTTAGATGACTGACTCATATTATTATCTTGAAGGTATTTATTACCTCAATGGCCACTGAACATGCCCAGGCTAGGAGCATGCAACAAACAATACAAAACTTGACTCAAGCTATCCTGCAAGCCACCCAGGGTGGAGGTAACTGCGGAGCCGGTGATCTCCATCGGAATTTTCGGAATATGGATCCGCCTAGGTTTGAAGGGAGTACTGACCCAGATGTTGCTGAACACTGGGTTAAGGAAATTGAAAGGATATTCAGGGTCATGCAATGCACAGACCAGAACAAAGTACTGCTGGTGGCTTTCCAATTGGAAAAGGATGCCAGGGCATGGTGGGAGTCGGTAGAAGCAACACTGAATGGCCAGCAACTAACATGGGCTCAGTTCATTGAGCAATTCAACACCAAGTACTTTCCTGAGAGGGTCCAGGAATGGAAAGCAGCCGAATTTGCGGCTTTGAAGCAGAGAGGGCTCAATGTGGCCGAGTATGAGCCCCAATTCTCTCGTCTGTCCTGATATGTTGTTCACTTGATTGGGACAGAAAGGATGAAGGCGAAACGCTTTCTGAATGGCTTGAGGCCCCAGTTCATCACTCAACTGGTGCCAATGGACATTCAAACCTATGCTGACATGGTAAAGAAGGCTCAGTTATTGGAAGATGCCATGGAGACTGCCGAAAGAATTAAGGGAAAATTCGTGAAAAGGGAGCAAGTGTCTTCTACAGGAAGGTATCAGCCGACCAGTGGGAAGAAAAGGCCCAATGGTGGAGTAAATGAACCAGCTGATAAAAAGCCAAAGGGGTTAGGTAAGCAGATAGTGGTGACATCGGGAGAGAGGTGCAAACATTGTGACAAAGCTGGTCACCGGTCTGAAGAATGCTGGAGAGCGCATGGGAGATGCCTGCGCTGTGGTAGTCATGACCATAGGATCTGGACTGCCCAATGCTGAAAGAACAAGCCCCTCAGGACAAGCGTCCGAATGGACAGAAGAGGCAAGGCCGCTTGCAAGCTATTCAGGAACCTGAAGCTGCTGAAGAAGGAGGTATCGTGGAAGGTACACTTACTATTCTTTCCCGACCCGCATATGTTCTCTTTGATATGGGAGCTACGCATTCCTTTATATCTCAAACATTTGTTGACACCCTACCTATGAAACCCGTCCCAATGAAATCCGGAATAGTTGTGTTAACCCCGATTGGTCCTGGCACCAATCTTACAAACCATATACCATCTAGTGAAGTGATGATTGACACCCAAAACCTACCTGCAAATTAATATGCATGGACATGGAGGGGTATGATGTGATACTTGGAGCAGATTGGTTGTCTGAACATGGGGCTAGTATCAACTGCAAGAGAAGTCGGGTAACCTTAAGCCATTACCCAAAACTAGTGTTCACAGGGGATAGAAACCGCAGGAGATTGTCACTTATCTCTGCATTACAAGCCAAGAGGATGTTGAGGAAAGGTTGTATGGCCTTTCTGGCTGCTGTTGTCATCACAAGGAAGGAAGTCAAAGTTGAGTACATCCATGTTGTCAGCGAGTACGCTGACGTTTTTCCAGAAGACTTGCCAGGAATTCCTCCTGAGCGAGAGGTCGATTTCACCATCAAGTTGGTCCCTGGAGCAGCACCAGTATCTAGGGCACCATATAGAATGTCTCCCGCAGAACTGAAGGAATTAAAAGAGCAACTGATGGAACTGTTAGAGAAGGGTTTCATCCGACCAAGTACATCGCCTTGGGGTGCACCTGTCCTCTTCGTCAAGAAGAAAGATGGGTCGATGAGGCATGTATAGATTACAGACAACTAAACCAGTTAACTATCAAGAACAAATACCCTCTGCCAAGGATTGATGAGTGTTTGATCAATTATCCGGAGCTAAATACTTCTCTAAAATAGATCTCAGATCCGGTTATCATCAATTGAGGATCAAAGGAGAAGACATTCACAAGACAGCCTTCTGAAGCAGGTATGAGCATTATGAATTTATTGTTATGCCTTTCGGACTAACAAATGCCCCTGCAATTTTCATGCAATTGATGAATAGCATTTATCGCCCATATCTTGATAAATTTGTGGTGGTATTCATCGATGATATATTGATCTATTCCAAGACAAAGGAAGAGCATGAGGAGCATTTGAGGATTTCATTACAAATTTTAAGGGAGAATAAATTATATCCCAAGCTAAGTAAATGTGAATTCTGGCTTGAGGAGGTATCCTTTTTAGGGCATGTGGTAACCAAGGATGGTATCGCTGTTGATCCATCAAAGGTTGAGGCTGTACTGAAATGGGAAAGACCGACAAGCGTCACAGAGATAAGGAGCTTTCTAGGATTAGCAGGATATTATCGAAGGTTTATAAAGGATTTCTCAAAGATTGCAGTGCCATTAACCAAGCTGACCCGGAAGGAAAATCCGTTTGTGTGGACCGATGAATGTGAAGAAAGCTTTAACAACTTGAAGAAGTGTCTGACTACTGCTCTTGTCCTCGCCTTACCCACTGAAGAGGGAGGATTTGAAATTTATTCAGATGCTTCTGGAATAGGACTGGGATGCGTCTTAATGCAACAAGGGAAAGTAATAGCTTATGCCTCAAGACAATTGAAGATCCACAAGTGAACTACCCGGTTCATGACCTAGAGTTGGCAGCTGTAGTATTCGCCTTGAAGATTTGGAGGCATTATATCTATGGTGAGCAATTTAAAGTCTTTTCTGACCACAAGAGTTTGAAATACTTGTTCTCACAGAAGGAGCTTAACATGAGACAAAGGAGGTGGTTAGAGTACCTGAAGGACTTTGACTTTTCCATCCAATATCACCCTGGGAAAGCCAATGTAGTGGCAGACGCTTTAAGTAGACAACCAGGAGCTATGCTAGCTAGTATGATGCTGGGTGAATGGAAGTTACTGGAGCAATTTGCAAGCTTGAACTTAGACGTGGGAAGGAAGGAAAAACAAGTAATGATGTCCAATCTCCAGATACAATCCGATCTACTGACCGAAATCAAGGAGAAACAAGGAGAGGATCCATTCTTAGTTGAGATTAGGGGGAAGCTAGAACAAAGACCTGACTTTACTCTATCAGCTGAGAGAAGATTGCTATTCAGAGGTAGAACATGTGTCCCTAATCATGGAGAACTTAAGAAGAGGTTATTAAATGAAGCTCACCAGTCCAAGTACACGATTCATCCTGGATCAACAAAGATTACCAAGACTTAAAATGGTCGTACTGGTGGCCAAACATGAAGAGGGATGTGGCCGATCATGTGTCATACTGTTTAACATGCATGAAAGTCAAGGCCGAGCATTTCCGTACAGCTGGTGGACTGCTACCACTAGAAATCCAGAATGGAAGTGGGATAGCATTGGTATGGACTTTATCATGGGATTGCCCAAGACTAGGGGTGGTATGGATGCAATTTGGGTAGTAGTTGATCGATTGACTAAGTCAACTCATTTCTTGCCGATTAAGAGTACCTGGTCTGTGGATGTATTGGGTGCACTATATGTTAAGGAAGTAGTTAGATTGCATGGGGTTCCATCTAGCATAATATCAGATCGGGACCCTAGATTTACTTCACACTTCTGGAGGGTTTACAAGCAGCAATGGGTACTAAACTAAACTTTAGTACTGCCTTCCATCCTCAGACTGATGGACAAACCGAAAGGACCAATCAAATTGTGGAAGATATGCTTTGTGCTCTGTGCTAGATTTTAGAGGTCAATGGGATGATCAGTTGTACCTGATGGAGTTCGCATATAACAACAGCTATCAGGCAAGTATCAAGATGGCTCCGTTTGAAGCCTTATATGGCAGGAGTTGCAGATCACCCCTTGTTGGGAAGAGGTTGGGGAGAACCAATGGGTTGGACCCGACTTAATTGAGGCGACTGTCAGAAAGGTTCAAATTATCCAGAACGTCTAAAGATAGCACAATCTAGGCAGAAGAGTTATGCAGACAAGAGAAGGAGAGAACTAGAATTTCAGGTTGGCGAACATGTTTTTTGAAGGTTTCACCTTCAAGGGGAATACAAAGATTTGGGATCAAAGGAAAGTTGAGTCCCAGATTCATAGGACCATTTGAAATCCTGGAAAGGATTGGTTAGGTGGCGTATAGACTTGCACTACCTCCACAGCTGGCGAACGTGCATAACGTGTTCCACATATCCATGCGGGAAGTACTTATTCAATGCCGACCATGTAATCAACATGAGGACTTGGAGATTCAGGAGGACCTGACTTATGAAGAGAAGCCGATCAAACTGTTGGATCGGAAGATTCAACGACTCAGGAATCGTACCATACCTATGGTGAAGGTCCAATGGAGTCGAGACGGAGTTACTAATGCTACTTGGGAAACAGAGGAAAGAATGAAGAAAAACCACCCAGAACTATTCTCAGGTACGAACTACACCTTTATGTGTAAATTTGGGGACCAAATTTCTTAAGTGGGGGAGGATGTAGCACCCCGGAAATTTAGTGATTTAAAAATTTTAGAAATAAAAGGGGATAAAGAAATTCCGTAATTATTGAAATGATAAAACTTACGTACTATTATCGTACGAGAGAAAACACATCGGAAAATTCCGTATAAAATTATAAGTCAACCCCAAATATTGTCCCTAAGTGTTCTACGAAGGAATTCATGCAACGAAAAATCTGATTGGTTGAGTGTACGTCACACGTGACCAAGTTACCCGAATTAGGAAACTAAGTCGGAAAATTGTTAACACAGAAAAATCACCCAACCATAAATTAAATAAACATATTGGAGAGACTTCCAATATCATATTAATAACCCATTAACAAGATTGGGCCAATGGAGCACATTTGGCCCAAGGATAAAAATTGGGACAAGAAAATACCCAGAAATTCGTGTATGTAATTATGCAATAATTAGGGAGGGCAATTTAGGGTTAAAATTAGGGTGATTAGTCATGTAAGGTAAGCCAAAACCAGACCAACCCTAAGAGGAGGTTCCTAAACCGTTGCTACCTCCTTTGGTGAGAGAATCCTAGATTTTTGGAAAGTAGGAAGCAGAATTCGCAGCCCCCTTTCCTAGTCCCATTGGGACATGAATTAGAACTCTAAAACTATAAGGACTCCTCACAAAATGTTTAGGGAAGGGTTAGCAACAAGTTGGGGTCATGAGCAGCAAGTTGGAGCGCTGGAGGAGTGGAGAACGGCTGGGGAAAACGTGGTCTTCCTCAACCTCGCTCTGCATCAACCCAGAAATCTGCAGAGAGTTATTAGCATTCAAAGATAGGTGTTCTGGGCCAAGATTAAAGAAAACCAACACCATCATGTAGTCTTGAGTCTAGGTTCATTTTCACTTGGTTTGACTAATTTTCATGGAGTATACATTGTGTATTCGTAGTTGTCCCTAAGTCTCGCACAGTTAGGGCTTTTCCCGTTCTTCTTATTATGCACACGATTTGATACCAAATTAGACTAAACTTCTTCATGAAAGTTCTTCTATTTGTAGTCCGATCATCTTTTATGTTGGACATTTTGTCCAAAAGTTTTATTAGAGAGTTATAGGCATGGTAAGAGAGTTACTGCATGATACTGCGATTTCGGGCTGCACTTAGCTTTATGTTCTTCATATATTTCTGGGGATTGAGACTGCATTAGATCAAACCCCAACATCAAGTTCTTCTACTAGTTGTCCTCGTCATATTTCATGTTGAACTTTATCTAAATGTCATTCGTTAGAGAGTTATAAGAGGGGTAAGTAAATCGCTGCATGAGATGTGTTTTCGGGTTACCTTGACCTACATGTTTTCTGAGAAGGCCTCTAGTGTCGACACTACCTGATCTAGTGTCGACACACTGTCCCAAATTAGCCCAAAAGGTGTTCTTGGAAGGCCTCTAGTGTCGACACTACTTGATCTAGTGTTGACACACTGTCCCAGATTGGCACAAAAGGTTTTCTGGGAAGGTCTCTAGTGTCGACACTACCTTATCTAGTGTCGACACTACTTGACCAGTTCTGCATTATTTTGCCTTGTGTTTGAAGCATTGTGTCGACACCAGTAAGGGGTGTGTCGACACTACCCTTGCAAAAAAATTGCATATTTTGGGTCTGATCATTACATGATGTCTACTAGCATGTGCATGATGTTATATAGTTTGCATGGACCTAAAAGAAATCAACCCATTGAAAAATGGTAATGATACGAATATGATTCTAATGTGTAATTGTGATTGTCCTTATGTTCATTGGATTATCTTGTGATCTTTCCTATTGTCAATTGAAATGATAAGAAATTGTTGTGAATATGGGGATGAATACACGTTAGTATGGACTTGTTAGTGAAGTTAATATCATGATTTGCATATGAGTTCAATAGTTACATGCTTTTGGTGTTCCATTAATTATTTGTCCATATGCATACATGCTAAGAAAGATCGTGACTCGTCACTTACATATTTGCACGAGTAGGCACACCCTTCTTGGGGAATTGGGAGCTCTCTGCCCGTTATTCTGAATTGGTAGACTAGCGACCTTTTCCTTAAGACCTCCGTAAGTCTCCGCTCTCTATGGATCTCCACATAGATGTCGAGCTGGCTGTACCATGAAGTACCCTGGAGATAGAAAGCACATGTCCTGCATACGATCTGTCTTTAGAAACATCCTCATGTCAAGACATTATGGATTATGAAACATGATACGTCGTTATACTGCCTTTTGTTCTCTTGAGCTAGTTGTCATACCTTGACTCTATGAATGATCATGTTCCTTTTACTATGAGCTTGTCATTGAAACTCTGTGGCCATAATATGAATATGTTGTTCGGTACAACGGGGACTTCGGTCCATTTGACCAATGCCTGTGCAATAGGGGCCCTGTCTGGTCCTGGGGAGGAGTGCCCCAACGTACTTATTAACCGCGGGAGTATGGACTCTTGGTGCTTGGCATAGCACAACGAACACGCAAGATTGTGAAAATGTGCCTTTGTTTGATATGATAAGTTTGATCTGATGTGATATGATAAGATTTGATATGATACGTCTGATCATGTGAACGCATGATATCTGTTTGAATATGGCCAATCTCTTTTGATACGATTCTACTCTTGAAATATCTGTTCATTGTATATGCAACTCGACATGTGATCTGAAATGATACCGTTCTACTCTGCTATTCAATCTGTTAGTATTGCATGCATTGTCATCATATACATGTTCATATCTTGCCTAATTAAAATGTTAATCACGTATATTAGTGCCCGCACAATATTGAGATGTAAATCCTACTGAGCTAGTTCGCACACCCTATCATCCTGCCCTTTTCAGGTAGTGATGAGGAACCAGTGGAGACCGATGGGGCCGGGCAAGAGTGATGAGCATCCGCTATATGAGGAGTTGACAGTTTAGAAATAGACATTTGAGTAGTCGATGTATTAAAGAAACATTGTTATTTGAATAATGAACCCTTTTTAGTGAGTTCTTTCTATGTAAGGTTTTAACTAGTGGATTGAAATGGAATAAAGAGTACCTTTGATGACGTTATTATGATATGAAATGTGTGGTTATATGTAATTGTTACTCTGCGTTACTCAACTGTGATACGTCTATTTGTATCGTTCACGCCTCCCGGTATTTATTCCGCTGCTAAATATCGGGACGTGACAATTCGCAAGTAAGTACACCTCACTGGTACAATAACTTTCTATACATGAATTTGGGGACCAAATTCTCTTAAGTGGGGGAGGGTGTAGCACCCCGAAAATTTTAACTATATAAAGATTCAAATAAATGGAAATAAATAATTTCCATAATATCAAAGTATTTAAAACATACGAATCATTATCGTATGTGCTAAACAACATCGGAAAAATCCGTAAAAATTATAAATCAACCCCACCATTATTCCTAAATGTTCCACAAAGAAATTTGTGTCATGAAAAATCAGATTAGCCAAGTTTAAAGTGCTTCACAACTTATTATCGTAATTCATGAATAAGTCGAAAAATCATTATCACACGTACTTGGATGAGTCAGAAATTAAATAAAATTATATACGGACTTCAAATAATATCCTCTAATGACCCATCAAGAAATTTGGGACAATAAAAATCATTTGGGCTAGGTTTAAGAGTTAGTGTGACCGATTATCCAAACTAGGAAACAAGTCGGAAAGCGGTTAACACGAAAATACGACGCAACCATAAATTAAATAAAAATGTTAAGGAGACTTCCAACATTATATATTGATGACCCATTATCATAATTGGGTCAATGGACCACATATGACCCAAAAATCAAATGAAGCAAGAAAATGCATGGAATTTCGTAGCTTAAATAAGCTGAAATTAGAAAGAGGCAATTAGAGTTGAATTGGATAAGATCTTGCACCCTTGGCAACCCAAATTCGTGCCTACCCACCCATGGAGGTTTCTTGATGGCCAAGACTCTCTAATGGAGGGAGAGATCTTCAAATTATGGAAAGACACAAGCCAATCTTGCAACCCTTCTTTCCTAGTTACAATAGGACTCCTAAATACCTTGGTTGCTTAAATACTCTTCACCCAAACCCTAGGGACGAGTTTACAACTTGCTGGGGTCGTGTGGAGGAGCTCTTGGGGGCTGGGGAGCTGTGGATCGACCACAAGAAGGACATCTTCTTCCCCCGTTCGTCTGCTGCGACCTGCACAAACCGTCCACTTGAAGCCGATCAAAGGCAGGCCAAACCTAAACCAAACCTTGCAAGGCTTATACTCGTGGAAAAAGGGTCAAGTCTACGTACTAACCCAAGTGGAATGCCTAAATTCCATGCAGTATACATGGAGTATTAAGCGTTTTCCTCCAAGTGGTCTGAACACGAGGTTTCTGGAAAAATGGGACTTCTTCAATCCAGAAGGTAGGTTTTGTCATGCCAAACCTTAACATATCCTATACCAATGTGTAGAAAAGCAAGTTAACTTTCATTTCCCACTGGTTTCATCAATTCCAATGAGTAGGTTTTGAGTTATAAGCATTTTCCCCAAGTCGCGCACTGTCAGAGTTTTTTCTGTCCTTTATATGTTGCATGCGAATTTAGACCGAATTAGAGAAACTCACAACATGAAAGTTTTTTTACTAGTTGTCATCGTCATGTCTTGTGTTGAACGTTTTGTCTGAATGTCAATAGGTAGAGAGTTATAAGCGTGGTAAGAGGGTCACTGCATGAAACTACATTTTGGGTTGCACTTGGCTTTACGTTGTGTTTGACTTGATTAAAGCCTATCGAAACCATTCTGGTTTTCTAATTCCAATTTACTGGAAGCACCCTTGCTTGTCTAGGTTGGTTTAAAACTGGTTTCGTGATTTTTCATGCACTGTACAATTTGTTCTTAATTTTAGAATAACCCTGTGTCAAAATAGAGAAAGTCTGGTCCGCAATCCAAAGCATTGTCCTTTCTCTGGAAGACGCAGGCCAAGGACCTGAGAATGCGACGGCTCGATACTCCACATTCTCAGGCAGATAGCGACAAGAATTCCGTCGTGATCTGATCGCGACCGGACCGCCGTCGCGACCTGACCTCCGGGTCTGACAGCCATGTCGCCTTCTTCATAACCACCCGTCGTAATCTGCCTGCCTGATCAGACAAGCCTGTCGCGATCCTTACAAGGCACTGTCGCGATCTGATCTGACCCCATCGTGACCCTTACAAGGGTCCGTAGCGATCTCAGGATTTTTACATAAAACCACATGTTTTCTGCAAATCTAACTGTTGTACCTGAGGTTTGTTTAAATATAATTCACAGGTCTTAGGTCTTATCATTTCATGATGGTTATTTAATAGCCTAAAAGTGGTTAACCCATTTAAAAGTTTTAATTACATGAAGGATATTCTAATTGCTCTTTAAATGTTATGATCCATTCATGCAACTTGTGATTCAATCTTTCCATTATTCTACCATGTTTTAAATGATAATTATTATTCTTAAAACCTTGCAAACCCATATGTAGTTAAATGCATTGTTCAATTCGTGCCATCATGTTAAGTTTTTCCGCAAGTTTAAAACTGATGGTTGTGGATTGAGATGCGTATATCACTACACACTTGCACTGTTAGGCAGCCCTTTCTTGAGAAATTGGAAACTCTCTACCGTCATTCCGAATCGGTAGACTAGCGACCTTTTCTCCAAGGCCTCCGTAAATCTCCTCTGACCATGGATTCCCACATGGCCGACGAGTTGGTTGTACCATTGAAGTTCCCTGGAGATAGCGTGCACTTCCTTTGTCTTCTTGTTCTTGTGAGTGTGATTTACAATCTAGACTAAAGCCATTAATGTAAATATTAATTAAAGTATAAATCGTACTGTAATGCTGCCGGATTTATCTCTTGACCATTGTTTTCATGAAATCATGTTCAATTACTTATTACTCGTTCCCATCATCATCATGAACATGACGTTACACATGCTACATTTTGAAACTCTCACTGGCCATTATTAATGACTGTGGGTATCTACATTTAAAATTTTACATGAGATGCTGACCGGGCACGGCGAGTGTCCAAGGGCTCCAGTCTAGCCCCAATGACGGAGAGTCATAAATATACTGTTACCATGGGGTATAATGATTACTGGCGTTGCATCTGTGCTGGGAGTCTTGCTTGCTTGTTGAATGATAGATACAATAACCACATACACGTGTCCTGGTGTACATTTTGATAGATCTTTTCTTGGTGTACATTAGTGTCTACGTGCTTGATTAGTGTTACATGATCGTGCTCGTGCGTGCTTGCTTGCTTGTGTGATATGGCCATCCTGCATTTATTGCAATTTACATGATATCTTGCGTGCTTGTTACAACCTCACTTTTGACAATACATTGCTCATTATATTCTTGCTCTATCACAATCACTCTCTCTCTAGCTTGTTCATGTATCATGTTTTAATGAGTTTTATTCGTACACGCATATCATGACATTCATCGTGCTTACCTAGTTCTAAATTGCTAATCACTTATATCATTGCCCGCACATTGAGACATAAATCTTACTGGGCTAGTTTGCTCATCCCCTACTTTTACTCAATCTAGGTGACTATGAAGTTCAAGAGGAAGAGCAAGTCGAGGATGGGAATGCATCCGAGTGAAGAGCGTTCCAACTATGAGTCTAGTTATAGTAATTTACTTTGAGAGTTAGAACATAGTAGGAAGTGAGAAGTATTATGTACTTTTCCTTTTTATTGAGTCTAGTCCTGTTATCCCATAGTCTAAGAGTTGCAATAGTTCCATTTTGAATACAATAAGTTGAGATTTGAATAAAAGATTAGTTGAGTTCAATATTTGGGCCCTATAATGATGTATGTTGTTATACATTTAGTGCGTGCTAGCTAGAGGCTTATTTGCCGACTGTTCACGTCTTGGGTTATCGTCTCGAATTATATTCTGAATTAATAATTTATATCCGTTGCGTAATTCTCGGGACGTGACACCACGTGAGCGGACTCTGGAGCTGAGGGGAAAACGAGGTTTGGGCAGCGGCGCTGAGTCGTTTGTAGAGCTCTCTTGTCCAGGTCTGGGACCCGAGGGGTTCAGAGTGCTTTCTTGGCGTAGACCAGGTAGTCCCTTGTCTCACTGCCTCTCTCTGCATTGGTTCCGGAGCCACGTAGTGGTGTCAGACGTGAGGCCGAAGCTTGGCCAGGCTGCAGTGTTGCGTGTGTTGTGTGTTTCTGTGACGGCTCTGTCTCGCCCTTGCGCGGGGCGGAGGCAGGAGCTAGGCTAGCGAGCAGAGCGTGCGGATTGCGGGTCCCCCTCTTGGCTGCTAGCGACGGTGGCTTGGTTGCTGTTGTTGTGACGGCGTTTTCCTCACGACATTTCCGAGTGTTCCTCGTTTCCCTAGCTTGCACGGCGGTTTTAGCCTGGCTATGCTTAGCTCCCATGGGCGTCGTTGGTCTGGCCTTGGGCAGACCAGTGCTTCTGGTGGTTCCCACTTCGGTGTTCTCTCCAGTTCCATGGTCCCATTCTTGGGTGCCAGCCCGTGATGGCACCGGCGTGTGTAGCTTCTCGACCTGGCGGTGTGTTCGGGGTCTGGGGTGGTTTTGCTTGTGGGCCCTCGACCTTGTAGAGGTCTGAGGTGCCCATGCTTGCGGTGAGACGTCGTTCTCACTTGGTTGTTCTGTGGTCTCGGCAGGTGTGCTGAGCACTGCTTCCGCTTTGTGCCCGACTCCGTTGGTTTCTGCGGGAGTCGTGTGTGTGCCACGACCTTGGTTGGTGGTCATGGCGTTGTACTATTCTCTTCCACTGCTTAGTAGTACTATGCTGTAGTTGTTCCTTGCTTTACAGCTTTCAAGTGTAGTTTCCTGTTTTGGAGTTCCTGCTGCTCTAGCCGGTGAGGTACTGGTAATCCCTACTGGGCCTTGTTCGCGAGGCTCACCCCCCCTACTTCTTCCAGCTAGGGGCTCGTCGTCGCGGGAGCTTGGTGTCGGACGGGTTGCAGAGGCGGCTGTGGTGCCGTGTGTTGTCAACAATAGTGAGAGCGAGCGTTGTGAGCTCTTGTAGCCTGAGTGAGTTGAGAGCTGTGTTTTACAAGTCCTCGGGGTATGCCCCTTAAGGACTGCACCTTTCTTCTTGTACTTGTGCTTTTGCTTAGGATGCGTTGTACAACCCTTTTGTATATGTACATATTATTATAGTTATTTGAACTTAGTACATATCTCACTAGACTTTTTCATATACCCTTCCGGTCTTCGGATCCGTGGGTGGCGGCGCGACCCTCGGGGTCCCGGCGAGGGGTCCGAGAGGTCGGGTCATTACAGTTGGTATCAGAGCGAGGGTCTACTGAGATTTGTAAGGAGTTAATAACTATAGCTGTCCCAAAGGAAGGTACTAGTACGCTGCTGACACTGTCCGACTAGTGTTAGGCTTGTGCTTTCAAATGTTTTGTAAGTATGCGGCTTCCCTGCATGATTCGTGCGCGTGTTGCAGGTTGCAGTTGTTGCTGTGCCGCGTGCATGGCGAGTGTGGTCCCTCAGCGTGTTCATGTCGTAGCGGCATGGTTGGCACTGGACTCGCTGGCAGTGGTCTTCCTTGTGTGGAGGACGCTTGCGAGCTAGTCCAGGTGCGGTGCTCCTGGTCGTCTTCCGCGCATTTGAGCGTGTGTGCGTCGCGAAGGCTGAGAGAGCCTGTGTGTTGTGTGGCCTTTACCGGTGCTGGGTTGTTGCCCATGGAACCTGTGGAAGGTGTCTCTGCCTTGTTGGCTACCCTTTTGTTGTTGGGTGTTGTGTGTTGTCGTTGTTGCGTGTTTGGCCTCGTGTGCCTATGCGCCGTTGTGCGCTGTGCTCGGGACGCCGAGCTAAGCAGGTGCTTTGTGTGCCATGTTGCACCGCTAGTTGAGCGCTGTGACATTTGTCTGTGGTCATTGTCAGCCTGGCGCTGACTGTTTGTGAGCTCTAGTTAGGTGCTCCGGGAGTTCTTCTCTGTTGGTTCTGGCGGGAGTGAGGTTTCCCCAGAACTGTGTTGTGCTCATTTCTGGTTGCTGTTGCGTGCCCTCTAGGCTGAGGTGCACCGCTTGGTTGCCCTGTGTTCTGGTGGAGGTTTCCCAGAATTATTGTTGTTGTCCTGGTGAGTGTTTCTCTCAGGACTATTTCGTGCTCGTTTCTGCTGTTGCCTTGGCTGGCGCGTTCTGGCGAGCTTTTCCAGAACAGTGCCTTAGTGGTTCTGGTGGAGGTTCTCCCAGGACTGGCTTGCGTTGCTTCTGCAGTTCTGTTGGCTATAGTGTTCTCTCTGGTGGTCCGTATTGTTTGGATCGCACATTTTGGTGAAGGTTCTTCCCAGGATCGCCCTTTGTTGCTTCTGGCGGAGGTTCTTCCCAGGACTGCTCTGTGTTCGTTTCGGGCCACCGTTGTGTTGCCCTATGATTCGTAGTGTGCCATTTGGTTGGGCTGCGTTCTGGTGAGGCTCTCCCCAGCTGCTTCACGTTATTTCGGTTGTCGCTGCTCTCTCTCTTTGTAGAGATGAGTTTTTGTTGTTGCCAGTTGGACTGTCTGCGTTACAGTCTACTTGGGCGTTGCCGGTCAAGGCATCGTGCGCTTGGCCGTGCATCTGGCTGTTGCGTTGGCCAGCTTGTCTCGTCGTTCGTTTCAAAGTTTTCTCGGCCGTGCTGGTGGACTTTGTGTGTCCCCATGGCTCGGGTGGTCTGCTTTGTTCTTACGCCCGGCGTGCTCTTGCAGATGGTGGTCTGGTGAGTGTCGTGGTGCTCGGCTGGCTGTGCTTCGTATGGAAGTGTCAGTCTCGCGTTGTGGTTTTGCCTCTCCCGCGTGGAAGAGACTCATGCGTGTCTCCTTCCTCTGCTTTTCGTCGGTTGCTCGGGGTGGTGGTGCTCCACTATGGTGTTGTGTTGCCGGGGTGCGCATCATTGCGACCTTCTGGTGGAGTCACCTTCCCTGGAGTTGTTTTTGGGTTGAGTTGTTTGCTCCCCTCGTGCCGTTGTTTCTATATGGCACCGTTGGTCGGTGGACCTATTTTTGCCATTTTCCATCGTAATGGTTTCTCGCTACCTGCCAGGCTCAATTCGGGGCATTGGGTCCCTGTTGGTTTGGTGCGAGGTAGCATGTTTTCTTGTTGGACTGCTTGTGTGAGCGTTATTCCGCTGTGCATTGGTTTTTGTGATTGGCTTGCTCGTGCAAGCATTGTTCCGTTGTATGCTCGGTGGTGCCTCGGCTTGTGCCTTGGAGGCTTTTCTTGTCGTCGTTTTGGTGTTTGGCCTCTCTATCAGTCGTGATAGAGGTGGTGCTTGTTGCTCTTGAGCACCAGGGAGTTGCTGCAGTTTCCACTCCCTGTGTGGCAGAGTCGGTGCTCCGTGTTTTGTGTTCTTCTTGGAGCGTACATGGTTGTCGCGCTCTTGAAGTAGTAGTTGTCGGCTTTCCGTGTGCTTCTAATGTGGGTCTCTGGTAGAGAGTCCCCTTCGGTGGGGCCCGTGTCGTCTCGAGCCGTTGGTGCCGCTGTGTGTGCTGCGCCTTGAGCGTTTTCTCCGATGCTTCGTGTTTTTGCCTCAAGGGCTGGGGCCGACGTGGCCTGTTGCGCTCTTTCAGGCTTGCGGTTCTTGGCGTGTGGCTTTCGGTAGGCCTCCTGTGGAGAGTCCTTCCTGTTATCCGTAGTGTTGCTTTGGCTGCTGGTGCACCTGGGTTGCACTTTGTTTACTTTTGGTGTTTGTGGTAGCACCGTGTGCTCGTGCTCGAGCGTTTCGGTTTGTACCTTCTGGAGCCCTGGTGCATTGTGTTGTACTCTGGTTAGATCCCGGTGCTTGGATAGCACCCTGTGTTGTGTCGTGTGTCTGTTCGTGTGCTTCGTGCATTGTTTCACGAGTTTGCTTGGTGTTGGAGGCTTCGAGTTTTCCGCCTCTGGGACACGTGTGCTAGCCTGAGTCTTGTGGTCATACCGTTACCGCTGTGGGGTGGCTACTTTGCCTTGTCTAGGTAGCCCTATCGGTGGTATGCCAGGCTTTGGTCGTGACCTGTGTCCAGGTTTTCCCTTCTCGCTTTTGGAGCGAGTGTGTTCGGTTGTGGTACCCTGCTTCGGTCTGGGTCTCTCTGAGGTCGACATGTTGCCCTCAACCTCTGTGGTTGTTTTGCTTCCCGTGTGGTTGTGCGTGGCGTTGGTGAGTCTGGAAGCCGATGGCAGAGTCTCCTGTCGGTTCGTCTGGTGACAGTGAGGTCTATCGGCTTGCTAGTACTCGACCATGTGGTTTGTCGACGTTGGGAGGTGTCCGGATCTGGCTTGACCTCAAACGTCTTCCGGGCTTCCATCGCGGTGCCACGTTGTGGAGCATGTGACTCCTAGTTTTTATGGCTCCGCGTGCGTTTGGTATCCTTGTCGGACCACGAGGAAGGTCTGGGTGAGACCTAGTGGTGATAGTGGATGTCATTTTTACGTGTTGAAGGTTCTTCGCGTGCATTTGGTATCCTTGTCGGACCACGAGGAAGGTCTGGGTGAGACCTAGTGGTGACAGTGGATGCCATTTTTGCATGTTGAGGGTTCTTCGCGTGCGTTTGCTATCCCTGTTGGACCGCAAGGAAGGACTGGGTGAGACTTAGCGGTGACGGTGGACGCTCTTTCTGTGTTGAGAATCTCTGCGAGTGTGTCCTCACTCTGGTTATGTCTCTCGCGTGGCTACTCGGTCGAGTGGTGATCGATGCTAGCTGCGGCTCATGGCGTGAGACCATTTTTTCTCGAGTGTTGTGTTCAACTGTCAGGTGTTTTCCCTTGTGGTTGTTGGAAACGATGTACTCCATCAGGTTTCGCTGGCGACGGAGTGCGTTGCTGACCGGTGTTTCTTGTGTTGCTGCCGGCAACTGCGCTCTCTGTCGGGTTTTGCTGGAGACAGAGTGGGTTGCTGGGCGTAGGGTCACCATAGTGAGGTATGTTGGTGACTGCAACTGTGAGGATTTCGGTTGGCATTTTCTGTTGTTCGGGCCGGACTTTGCGTCGCTCAGTACGTGGGGTTATCGTTCCATTTGGGCGCCCCACGTGTGGCTGGAGTGAGCCGTCGGTTCCTCAACTTGGTGCCCCCGGAGTGTTGGAGCATGTTGTGAGCCAATTTTCGATTCTGTGCTTCCTGTGTGCTGGAACCCACGATGTGAGCCATAGTTTTCCGGCTTCGTATGCCGTGCGTGTTTGGCTGTGCGATTGTCACCACGAGGAAGTCGTGTTGAGGCTTAGTGGCTTTTTCGCGTTGGTCTTGCGTTTGCTCCATGTGTTTTGTTTCATGCCTCGGGATCTTTTGGCTTGTCCCAATTTCGAGGACGAAATTGTCTTAAGGATGGTAAGATGTAAGACCCAGTTTCCTGGCTTCCGTCCAGTGTCGTGGGATGACTGGCCACTGACGCGTCCAGGATGGGTGATGCATTGGTGTCACGTCGAGGGTGCCCGACGCGACAGTCATCCATGTCGCGGCGAGCTTGTGGGTCGCGTGTTGGTCGTGCCCTGGTTCTCCGTCACGTTTTACTGTCGCGCCCCGTCAACGGGCCGCGACAGTGTTTTGTCATGTTGTGCTGTCCGTCATCTGACGCCTGTCAGGGTGGCAGGTGTGTCAGTACGGCTTGTCGCATTATCGTGGCGCCCTTGTAGGGCGCGTTCTTGTCGCGGTCCGTTGACCCGTCGCTTTAAGGTCCGTAACGCGATAGGGCGGTCCGTCGCATTCTGGTTGCCGAAGGTTAAAAGCCTTGGTCGGTGATCCCCCTCTCTCTCCTTCTTCCCTCTCCCTCTCCCTCCGGCGGTGCTCCACCTCCCCCTCTCCCCTTTGTGTGTTTCAGGCGAGGAGGAGGGTCGTGCGTGGTGCTGTGGCGTCGTGGACCTTGCGTGGAGCGAGGAGGAGGTGGCCGTGCGTCGTAAGGCCCTTCCTGGGTTCAGTTCTTCGTAACCGGTAGGGATTTCTTGTGCCCTTCCCGATCCGAGTGGATTGGGAGCCCCTCGGGGTTTATAGATAGCTTTACTGCTTTCCCCATGCTCCCCTCCCCCTTATGTTGTGTTGGATGGTTTGTGGGTGGCCCGGGATTGAGGATCCCGTTGGTCTGCCTCCCTGCTGGTGTCGCGATGGCTCGGTGCATCGCGACATCAGAAGAGGCGTCGGCCCGCTCGGGAAGGACCTTATCGCGATGCGGTTGGCGGTCGCAATAAGGCTGTCGCGCCACGCTTCCCGTTCGCGACAGGATTGCTTTCGCGGTGCATTTCTGCCTGGTCGCAACAGGGCTATCGCGGTGCCCTTCCCCGTCGCGATGGTGTCGCAACGGCCTTGGGGGTCGTGACAGTACTTATGTTGCCTCAGGTGTTTCCGTGGGCCCGGTTGTGTGTTGGCGTGTGCTCCAGGGCAGGCTTTGCCCTTAGAACCTTCTGGTAGGGAACGCGGCTGGTTGGCTCCCTACGTTCAGTGACCGAAGGTGACACCTTTGTGGCCGTGTCCTGACAGCGGTGCCAGGAGGGTCGTGTCTGCCTAATAATCAATTGACCGGTGGTCAATCAATTATTAGCAGAGCGACGGGTTTCCTACTGTCCGGTGGTGTTTCGAGGTTCTAGCCGTTCGTACATCCCTTGGTTGGCCGACGGCCCCTTTTGAGGGTCCGTGTGTGCCTCTCGCTCGCTGGGCTTGTCGTGTGTTTATAAGCCAGCAGTTCGGCATGGTTTTGTTATGCTGCCCCACCTGTTCGCCCGGTGCTTGGCACTTGAGGTCTTGTCCCATTCAGAATTTGTCTCCGTTTCCTGGGACCCCCGTCCTCGGGAGCCTGTTGAGGGAGTACTCCGGGCTATGAGCGTGCTCGAGTTGGCAGCCCACGTGAGTGGACTCTGGAGCTGAGGGGAAAACGAGGTTTGGACAGCGGCGCTGAGTCGTTTGTAGAGCTCTCTTGTCTAGGTCTGGGACGTCGAGGGGTTCAGAGTGCTTTCCTGGCATAGACCAGACAGTCCCTTGTCTCACTGCCTCTCTCTTCGTTGGTTCCGGAGCCACGTAGTGGTGTCTGGCGTGAGGCCGCAGCTTGGCCAGGCTGCGGTGTTGCGTGTGTAGTGTGTTTCTGTGGCGGCTCTGTCTCGCCCTTGTGCGGGGGCGGAGGCAGAATCTAGGCTAGCGAGCAGAGCGTGCGTACTACGGGTCCCCCTCTTGGCTGCTATCGGCGATGACTTGGTTGCTGTTGTTGTGACGGCGTTTTCCTCACGACGTTTCCGAGTGTTCCTCATTGCCCTAGCTTGCACGGCAGTTTTAGCCTGGCTGTGCTTAGCTCCCATGGGCGTCGTTGGTCTGGCCTTGGGTAGACCCGTGCTTCTAGTGTTCCCGCTTCGGTGTTCTCTCAGTTCCGTGGTCCCATTCTTGGGTGTCAGCACGTGATGGCACCGGCGTGTGTAGCTTCTCGACCTGGCGGTGTGTCCGAAGTCCGGGGTGGTTCTACTTGTGGGCCCTCGACCTTGTAGAGGTTTGAGGTGGCCGTGCTTGTGGTGAGATGTCGTTCTCACTTGGTTGTTCCATAGTCTCGGCAGGTGTGTTAAGCACTGCTTCCGCTTTGTGCCCGACTCTGTTGGTTTCTACGGAGTCGTGTGTGTGCCACGACCTTGGTTGGTGGTCGTGGCGTTGTACTGTTCTCTTCCGCTGCTTATAGTACCATGCTGTAGTTGTTCCTCGCTTTACAGCTTTCTAGTGTAGTTTCCTATTTTCGGAGTTCCTACTGCTCTGGTTGGTGAGGGACTGGTAATCCCTACTGGGCCTTGTTCGCGAGGCTGACCCCCCTACTTCTACCAGCTAGGGGCTCGTCATCACGGAGCTCAGTGTCAGACGGGTTGCAGAGGCGGCTGTGGCACCGTGTGTTGTCAACAGCAGTGAGAGTGAGCATTGTGAGCTCTTGTAGCCTGAGTGAGTTGAGAGCTGTGTTTTGCAAGTCCTCGGGGTATGCCCCTTAGGACTGCACCTTTCTTCTTGTACCTGTGCTTTTTCTTAGGACGCGTTGTACAACCCTTTTGTATAATGTACAGATTATTATAGTTATTTGAACTCAGTACATATCTCACTAGACTTTTCTTATAACCCTTCTGGGTCTTCGGATCCGTGGGTGGCGGTGCGACCCTCGGGGTCCCCGGCGAGGGGTCCGAGAGGTCGGTCGTTACACTGGGAATGTTAGATTCAAGAGGTTACTGATGCACTCTTGAAGGTGGAGCTCTCCGAGTGTGCAGAGGAGCACAGGTTATACTGCGGGGGCAGATGATCGACGGCGTGTATAGGTTCGTATGGAGGGTCAACAAAGGCGTAGCTCGAGCACTTGTTTATCAGGCGAGCAGTACGGATCAGCAGAGGACTGTTCTACTGATGGAGGAGCATGGAAGAAGCAGGTCACTTTAACTTTAGTGGTCGATGGTGGAGTGTGGTCTCTCATGTTGACTGAAAGAGGAGGTACCACATCGAGGCGTGTAGCGGTGCTGAATTGTGCGGCGCACCCGGTCGAGGTGCGAGCATCCAAGTACAGGATGCGGGCCATGTAGGTGAAGCTAGTTGACGAACAGCTTGTGGATTCGACACCGGATTGATCTCTAGGTAGCTTGCGAATTCAAGCCAAGGTGGAGTATGTTGTGGTGTGGCTAGATCCACAAGATTAGAGTCGGAGTTGGACTCTGAGTGGTTGGAGATTAGCATCAGGAGTTAGACTCCAACCTCGGCTCTGTGATAGACATTGGGAGGCAGTCCTAATGGGATTAGGAGACTGTTGGAGGGTCTTCTATATATAGTGGTTGTACCTCAAGGAGTGGTGATACACAGCACTTGGGTAGTGACCAAGGTAGTCAGGTGTTTCGGTCGTGTGCTTGATCACTACCCGGGGAGAAAGGTTTGCTTCTTCATGGTTAATTGAAGAAGTATTTTCTTCTGGTCTTCTCTATGTGTTGTTTGAATGTGAATGTTGTTTTCTGGTTAAAATTTCCAATGGACACCATGGCCTATAAAAACTCAAAAGCTAACCAATAAGACACTATTTAGTGATGATCAGTCCATCTCCATATAATTTGTTATTTATTATATGTATTTTTGGTGATTAACAAAACCCTAAAATTATTATCTAACATCATTTTTTGAAGATTATCAA